>JAPYYM010000060.1:0-156891 GCA_028534135.1 Potos flavus
AAAAAAAAGAATGCATGGACGGGTCTGGAAGAGATTATGCTGAGTGAAATAAGTCAAGCAGAGAGAGTCAATTATCATATGGTCTCACTTACACATGGAGCATAAGGAAAAACATGGAGGACATCGTGAGAAGGAAAGGAAGGGTGAATTGGGGGAATTTGGAGGGGAGATGAACCATGAGAGACTGTGGACTCTGAGCAACAAACTGAAGGTTTTGGAGGGGAGGGGGTGGGGGGTTGGGCGAGCCTGGTGGTGGCACGTATTGCATGGAGCACTGGGTGTGGTACATGAACAATTAATCTTTTAACACTGAAAAAATAAAAGTATTTGGAAAATAAAAAAAAAGAATGCATGAACAAACTGAGATTTTCAGTGAAGAAATAGAAACCATAAAAAGAATCAAACTCAAATCCTGGAGTTGAAGAATACATGGACAGAATTAAAAAAAAAAAAAAATCAATACAGTGCTTCATTGGCAGACAGCATCACACAAAACAAAGGGACAACTAGGAGCAATGAAATTAGTTGGTTAAAGGAATGAAAAAAATAAAAAATGAAAAAGTGAAGGAAGCCACCACAGACTGTGGGACATCATCAAGTGTACGGATATTTTCATCATGGGAGGTAAAAAAGAGAATGGGGTGGTGTCAGAAAGCTTATTTATAGAAATGATAGCTCAAACGTCCAGCATATATGGATAGATATAGACATCCAGGTACATGAAGCTCAAAGAACCCCAAGTACAATCAACCCAAGTAAGATTACCTGAGATATGTTATAGTCAATGTGTTAAAAAGTGAATTACAAAAGTAGAAATTAAAAAAAAAAAACTAAAGTAACAGAAAAATAATTCATCACATGCTAGGGAAACCACATAAGTCCATCAGTGGATATCTTAGCAGAAACCTTGAAGACCCGGAGGGAATGGGATGATATACACACACACAAAAAAAAAGAAAGAAAAAGAAAAGATATATTAATTAAAAAACTGCCAACCAAGAATGCTATACCTAGAAATACTGTCCTTCAGAAATGAGGAGAGAAAGACTCTCCTAGACAAACAAAAGCTGAGGGATTTCATCACCAATAGATCTGCCTTATGAGAAACACTAAAGTCAGTTCTTCAGGTTGAAATGAAAAGATGCTAAGTAAAAACATAAAAACTATAAAACATAAAAAGTATTAAAGTTACGAAAATATAAATGTATAAAAGTCCCTGGTAAGGTAAAATATACAGTATAAATAAATAAAAATAGTCTAATACTCTAATGATGGTGCATCAGTCACATTTATCTCCAGTATAAAAGTTAAAAGACAACGGTGTTAAAAATAACCATACCTAGGGGCACCTGAGTGGCTCAGTGGGTTAAAGCCTCTGCCTTCGGCTCAGGTCATGATCTCAGGGTCCTGGGATCGAGCCCCGCATTGGGCTTTCTGCTCGGCAGGGAGCCTGCTTCCTCCTCTCTCTCTGCCTGCCACTCTGCCTACTTGTGATCTCTCTCTCTGTCAAGTAAATAAATAAAATCTTTGGGAAAGAAAAAAAATAAATAACCATACCTAAAATAGTTTGTTAATGGATGCCAATATAAAAAGATAAAAAGTGTGAGATCAATAGTAGGAAATGTGGGGAAAGAAGTAAAAGTGTAGTTCTAGTTTATGTTATTGGAGGTAAGTTGTTATTGGCTTAAAACAGACTGTTATATTTATAAGATATTCAAAGCGGGCCTCATGTTAACCACAAAGGAAAAAATCTAGTAGATATACAAAAGGTAAAGAAAAAATAATTACAGTGTATCACTACAAAAGCCAAAGAGGAAGGCAGCAAGAGCAGAAGGGATGTCAAAACAGTCAGAAAACAATGAAAAAAATGGCAATGGAAAGTCCTTACTTCTCAGTACTTACAATAAAGGTAAATGGATAGCAGAAGTGGCTATCCTTTTCTCAGCTAAAATAGACTTTCAGTCAAAATCAGGCACAAGAGACAGAGAAGGTCCTTATATACTTATAAAGGTGTCCATTTATCAATAGGATATAATGACTCTAACCTGGAGGATATCATGCTAGGTGGAATTAGCCATATAAAGGCAAATACTACATGATTTCACATATACGTGCAATTATAAAAGGTGGTACTCATAGAACCAGAGAATAGAAAAACAGTTACCAGCCCCTGGGCAGAAGGATAGGGGAAAGAGGTAGAGGTTGGTCAAAGGGTATAAATTTTCAATTATACGATAAATATGTTCTATGGATGTAATGTACAGCATACCGACCAGAGTTAGTAACGTTGTATGGTATCCTTGAAATTTCCTAGAATATATTTTACATGTTCTCACCGTAGTGAAAATAGAGAGTGATGCGAGGTTATAGATGTGTTAATTAGCTTGTCCATGGTAATCTTTCCACCATGTATATGTGTATCAAACCATCACGTTTTACACCTTAAATATATGCATTTTTAATGTGTTAATTATACCCCGGTAAACTGGTTGGGGGGAAAAAACACCCAACGATGAAAGCCAAGAACAAGATGACTTCACTGGGGAATTCCACAAAACATCTAAAGTAAAATTAATACCCATGAACCTCATTTTTTGAGGTCAGCATTGCGCTGACACCAAAAGCACTACGAGAAAATAAATCTACTGACCATTATCTGGGATGAACATAGATGCAAAAATCCTCAACAAAATACTAGCCAATGAAGCTCGGCAGCACATTAAAAGGATCATACAGTATGACTAAGGGAGATTTATCCCTGGAATGCAGGGATGGTTCATCTTATGCAAATCAATTAACATGATACATCACAGTAGCAGAATGAAAAATGAAAATCACCTAATTATGCCAATAAATACTGCAAAAGCATTTGTTGAAATTCAGCGCCCTTTCATGATAAAAAATTCTTAACAAACTGGATTTAGAAGGATTTCTCTTCAAACACAATAAAGGCTATGCATGACACGCACTATTATAATAGTTTCAGGAACACAACATAGTGATTGGACAGTTCTGTACTTTATGTAGTACTCACAACAATAAGTATACTTATCATCTGTTATCATTAAACATTATTACAATATTATTGACTATATTCCCCATGATGCATTTTCTATGTTTGTGACTTATTTATTTTATAACTGGAAGTTTGTGGCTCTTAATCCCCTTCACCTTTTTCACTCACCTTCCCACCACCCCAATCCCCAGCAACCACAAGTTTGTTTTCTGTATGTATGAGTCTTTTTCTGCTTGTGTCTGTTTGCTTGCTCATTCATTTATTTTGTTTTCTAGATTCCACATATAAGTGAAATCATGTGGCATTTGTCTTTCCCTGGTTGATTTATTTCACTTAACATAGTATCCGCTAGGCCCATCCATGTTGTCACAAGTGAGAAGATCTCATCTTTTTTCATGGTTGGGTAATATGGCACTATCTATGCGTAACATTTCTTCCTTTATCTGGAGGGGGGCGCTAAATACACTTTGTTTGTTGGTTTGTTTATTTGTTTGTAAAAGTTGTAATTTAAGTTCCAGGTAGTTAGCACACAGTGCAATATTAGTTTCAGGTGTATAATACAGTGATTCAGCCCTTTCATAAAACACCAGGTGTTCACTACAAGTGCACTCCTTAATCCCCATCAACTATTTGACCCATTCCTCCACTCACCTCCCTCTGGTAACATCGGATTTTTCCTCTATGGTTAAGGGGCTGTTTTTTGGTTTGCCTCTCTGTCTCTTTGTTCTTTTTTTTCTCCTTTGCTCGTTTGTTTCTTAAATTTCCACATATTGATGAAATCACATAGTATTTGTCTTTTTCTGAAAAATTAACTTCACTTAACATAATATGTTCTAGTTCCATCCATGTTCTTGCAAACGGAAAGATTTTGTTATTTGTTTTTTTTTTTTTTTCCCCAAATACTTGTATTTTATTTTTTCGGTGTTACAAGATTCATTGTTTATGTACCACGCCCAGTGCTCCATGCAATACCTGCCCTCCTCAAGACCCACCACCAGGCTCGCCCACCCCTCCACACCACTCCCCTCCAAAACCCTCAGCCTGTTGCTCTGAGTTCACAGTCTCTCATGGTTCTTTGCCCCTCTGAAGTCCTCCAATTCAACCCGCCCTTCCCTCTCACAACGTCCTCCATGTTTTCCCTTATGCTCCACATGTAAATGAGACCCTATGATAATTGACTCTCTCCACTTGCCTTATTTCACTCAGCATAATCTCTTCCAGTCCCATTCATGTTGATACAAAAGTCAGGTATTCATCCTTTCTGATGGAGGCATAATATTCCATTGTATATATGGACCATATCTTCTTGATCCATTCATCTGTTGAAGGGCATCTTGGCTCTTTCCACAGTTTGGCGATGGTGGCCATTGCTGCTATGAACATTGGGGTACATGTGGCCCTTCTTTGTACTGCATCTGCATCTTTGGGGTAAACGCCCAGTAGTGCAGGGTCATAGGGCATCTCTAGTTTTAATTTCTCGAGGAATCTCCACACTGTTTTCCAAAGTGGCTGCACCAACTTGCATTCCCACCAACAGTGGAAGAGGCTTCCCCTTTCTCCACATCCTCTTCAACATTTGTTGTTTACTGTCTTGTTGATTTTGGCCATTCTAACTGGTGTAAGGTGGTATCTCAGTGTGGTTTTGATTTGAATCTCCCTGATGGCTAATGAGGATGAACATTTTTTCATGTGTCTGTTAGCCATTTGTAGGTCTTCTTTGGAGAAGTGTCTGTTCATGTCTTCTGCCCATTTTTTGACGTGATTATCTGTTTTTTGAGAGTTGAGTTTGAGGAGTTCTTTATAGATCTTAGATATCAGACCTTTGTCTGTAGTGTCATTTGCAAATATCTTTTTCCATTCTGTGGGTTGCCTGCTTGTTTTGTTGACTGTTTCCTTTGCTGTGCAGAAGCTTTTTATCTTGACAAAGTCCCAAAAGTTCAATTTCGCTTTTATTTCCTTTTGCTTTGGAGACATGTCCTGAAAGAATTTGCTGTGGTTGATGTCAAAGAGGTTACTGCCTATGTTCTCCTCTAGGATTTTGATAGATTCCTGCCTCACATTGAGTTCTTTTATCCATTTCGAGTTTATCTTTGTGTATGGTGTAAGAGAATGGTTAAGTTTCATTCTTCTACATAGAGCTGTCCAATTCGCCCAGCACCATTTATTGAAGAGACTGTCTTTTTTCCACTGGATATTGTTTCCTGCTTGGTCAAAGATTATTTGACCATAGAGTTGTGGGTCCATATCTGGGTTCGCTAATCTGTTCCACTGGTCCATGTGTCTGTTTTTGTGCCAGTACCATGCTGTCTTGCTGATCACCGCTTTGTACTAAAGCTTAAAATCACGCAATGTGATGCCCCCAGCTTTGTTTTTCTTTTTTAACATTTCCTGAGCAATTCGGGGCCTTTTCTGGTTCCAAACAAATTGTAGGATTTTTTGTTCCAGCCCTTTGAAAAATGCGGTGGAATTTTGATCAGGATGGCATTGAAAGTATTGATTGCTCTGGGCAGTATAGACATTTTCACAATGTTTATTCTTCCGATCCATGAGCATGGAATGCTTTTCCACCTTTTTGTGTCTTCTTCAATTAATTTCATGAGTGTTCTGTAGTTCCTCGATCCTTTTCTTCTTTGGGTAGATTTATTCCCAGGTATCTTATAGTTCTTGGTGCTATTGTAAATGGAATCTATTCTCTAATTTCCTTTCCATATTTTCATTGTTAGTGAATAGGAAAGCAACTGATTTCTGTGCATTGGTTTTATATCCTGCCACATTACTGAATTGCTGTATGAGTTCCAGTAGTTTGGGGGTGGAGTCTTTTGGGTTGTGCATATAAAGTATCATGTCATCTGCAAAGAGAGAGAGTTTGACTTCTTCTCTGCCAATTTGAATACCTTTTATTTTTTTTTGTTGTATGATTGCTGTCGCTAGGACTTCTAGTACTATGTTGAACAACAGTGGTGAGAGTGGGCATCCTTGTCATGTTCCTGATCTCGAAGGGAAGGCTGTCAGCTTTTCCCCTTTGAGAATGATGTTCGCTGTGGGTTTTTCATAGATGGATTTTATGAGATTGAGGAATGTTCCTTCTATCCCTATACTTTGGAGAGTTTTAATCAGGAACGGATGCTGAATTTTGTCAAACGCTTTTTCTGCATCAATTGAGAGGACCATGTATTTCTTCTCTCTTCTCTTATTGATTTATTCTATCACATTGATTGATTTGCGAAAGTTGAACCACACTTGCATGCCAGGGATCAATCCCACCTGGTCATGATGAATAATCCCTTTAAAGTGCTGATGGATCCTATTAGCTAGGATCTTGTTGAGAATCTTGGCATCCATTTTCATCAGGGATATTGGTCTGAAATTCTCCTTTTGGATGGGGTCTTTGCCTGGTTTGGGAATCAGGGTGATGCTGGTTTCATAGAAAGAGTCTGGAAGCTTTCCTACTGTTTCTATTTTTTTGAAACAGTTTCAGGAGAATAGGTATTATTTCTTCCTTGAATGTTTGGTAGAATCCCCCAGGGAATGCGTCAGGTCCTGGACTCTTGTTTTTTGGAGGTTTTTGATCACTGCTTCAATCTCATTGCTAGATATTGGTCTATTCAGGTTGTCAATTTCTTCCTGTTTCAGTCTTGGAAGTTTATAGGTTTCCAAGAATGCATCCATTTCTTCTAGGTTGTTTAACTTATTGGCAAATAGCTGCTGATCATAATTTCTGATGATTGTTTCTATTTCCTTGGGATTAGTCGTGATCTCTCCCCTTTCATTCATAATTTTGTTAATTTGGGTCCTCTCTCTTTTCTTTTGGATTAGTTTGGCCAGTGGTTTATCAATCTTATTGATTCTTTCAAAAAACCAACTTCTGGATTCCTTGATGAGTTCTACTGTTTCTCTAGTTTCTAACTCTTTGGTCTCTGCTCTAATCTTGATTATTTCCCTTCTAGTGCATGGGGTTGGCTTAATTTGTTGTTAATTTTCCAGTTCTTTAAGGTGTGAAGAGAGTTGGTGTATTCCGGATTTTTCAATTTTTTTGAGCGAGGCTTGGATGGCTACGTTTTTCCCCCTTAGGACTGCCTTGCCGTGTCCCATAGGTTTTGAACCGATGTGTCTTCATTCTCATTGCTTTCCACGAATCATTTAAGTTCTTCTTTGATTTCCTGGTTGATCCAATCATTCTTGAGCAGGTTGGTCTTTAGCCTCCAAGTGTTGGAATTCCTTTCAAACTTTTTCTTGCAGTTGAGATCCAGTTTCAAAGCATTGTGGTCTGAGAATATGCAGGGAATCATCTCAATCTTTTGGTATCGGTTGAGTCCTGATTCGTGCCCCAGTATGTGGTCTATTCTGGAGAAAGTTCCATGTGTGCTCGAGAAGAAGGAGTATTCTGTTGTTATAGGGTGGAATGTTCTGTATATATCTATGAGGTCCATTTGGTCCAGTGTGTCATTCAAAGCTATTGTTTCTTTACTGATTTTCTGTTTAGATGATCTGTTACTGAGTGTGGCATGTTAAGATCTCTGTATAATTAATGTATTCATATCAATATGACTCTTTATTTTGATTACCAGTTGACTTAAGTAGTTGACTGCTCCTATATTGGCAGCATATATGTTTACAATTGTTAGATCTTCTTGGAGGATAGACCCTTTCAGAATGATGTAGTGTCCTTCTGTATCTCTGACTACAGTCTTTAGCCTAAAATCTAATTTATCTGATTTGAGAATCGCTACCCCCGCTTTCTTTTGAGGCCTGTTGGCGTGAAAGATGTTTTTTTTCCATCCCTTCACTTTCAGTCTGGATGTATCTTTAGGTTCCAAATGTGTCTCTTGTAGACAGCATATGGACGGGTCCTGTCGTTTTATCCAGTCTGAAACCCTGTGTCGTTTTATGGGAGCATTTGGGCCATTCACATTGAGAGTGATTATTGAATGATAAGTTTTTATTGACATCATGTTGGCTCTCAAGTCCTTGTTTCTATAGATTGTAAGTTCCTGTTTTATGTCCCTCATGGGTTCTTTCTGCTTTTATAAAACCCCCTTTAATATTTCTTGTAGTGCTGGCTTGGTGGTCACATACTTTTAAAATCCCTGGCGGTCTTAGAAGCTCTTTATCTCTCTTTCCAGTTTGAATGTGAGCCTTGCTGGATAAAGTATTCTTGGCTGCATGTTCTTCTCATTGAGTGCCCTGAATATGTCTTGCCAGCCCTTTCTGGCTTGCCAGGTTTCTGTGGACAGGTCTGATGTTGTTCTGATGGGTCTTCCTCTGTACGTAAGGAATGTCTTCCCCCTAGCTGCCCTCAGGACCTCTTGCCTAAAAGTATAATTTGAACATTTTACAATGATGTGTCTAGCTGTTTTTCTTGACTCGTTGACCTTGGTGGGTGTCCTTTCTGCCTCTAGAACACGAACACTTACTCCATTCCCCAGGTTGGGGAAATTTTCATTCAGAACTTGGTCAGCTCTATCTTCTAGTCTTCTGTCTTTCTCTACCCCCTCAGGGATTCCAATAATTCTGACATTGGTACGTTTCATGGCATCATTGTTTTCCCTAAGTCTGTGCTCATGGTTCCTAAGGAGTTTGTTCCAACCCTCCTCCTGACCTTTCCTCTCAACCATCTTATCCTCTAGATCGCTAATTCTATCCTCTGTCTCCATAACTCTAGCTTTTAGACTCTTTAGATTAGACTGGATCTCACTGATAGCGTTTTTCACATCTGCCATACTGGTTCTCATTTCTGCCCTTAGAGATTCTATGTTGTCATTAATGTTTTTCTCCATCCTGGCCATTGCCTGGACAATTGTTACCCTGAATTCCCTTTCTGACATACTGTTTATGTCCATGTCCAATAGTTCTGAGGGAGAGGGCACAGTCTCTGGGATTTCCCTCTGTTGGGTGTTCCTCCTCCTATTCATTTTGATGAGAAGTGGATGAGAGGATGTATCACTGAATTATCACCTACAATCCAGGCACGGTGCACCCTGGAAGATTTTGGAGCAATTGGAATTCACCACCAAAAAGAAAGAATAAGGATAAGAAAAGAGAGAGAGAAAGAGATAAAAAAGGGATCCCAGCCAGAATGGACCCCAAAATAAGATTTATAAGGTATATAAACAAACACGAACAAACATAAAGACCGACAAAAGTAAATGGCAAGAAATTAAAGAACCTAGTCAGAATGAACCTCAAGAATAAGGCTTATATAATACCAGCACAAAAGCAGATACATAGAAACACTGACAGATGGACAAGATGGGAGGGTGGTTATAACTCTTCCATACATTGTATTAAGCCTCTAGCCATAATGTTAAGTAGTTTAAAAAAAAAATTAAAAAAAAAAAACCAAGAAACATGAGAATGAGTGAAAAAAAATAGAAAAGAAAGAAAAAAAAAAACTTGTATCTATGAAATATACAGGTTTAGGTTATTATTGGGAGCTTAATATATTGATCTCCCCTGATGTTGGGGTTTTATATTTTCACGGGGACCCTGTGGTTATTGTCCTCTTGTTTTGGGGTTGTCTTCTGGGGGAGGGGCCTGTCGCGTTGTTTTCCAGTCAATCTTGCTTGGGTTGAGTCGCCCTGCCCCCCCAATCCAGGGGCTGGGCTCTGTGGAAAACGGTTTTTCATGCTTCTGCTCTCTGGAGGTTTTCTTTCTTTTGCAGTTTTTTTTTGCCTTTCCAGAGAGTCCAAGCAAGGAGTCTGCTTGTACCCAGACCTCCGCATCACAGACAAGCCTCAGTCTGCTCCCCTCTGGGTGGTCCAGAATACAGTCCCCTCTCTGCAAGCTCCGCTCACACCGCAGCATGCCACAGGCGGTGCACGCCCCCAGCCACCGTCTCAGTGGCCCCTCAAGGCCCTCAGTAACCACTGCACCCTCGCGTGACCAAAGCCACGAGGTCTAGGAAAGTGGTTTCTGGTGGCTGCCGTTGCCGTGACTGCTGTCCGGGCTCTGGGTCCGTGCCTGGTGCACTCGGATTCCTGCCCCAAGTGGCCGTGTTCTCTCCGGCGCCGACTGGGAGCGCCTAGACCCTGCGGCAGGCGGTGGATGTCCCGCGGTACTAGAGACCGCCGGCTAGGGCTCCCACCCGGTCTCTCAGGGGCTTGTGCGAGTGCACCCGGTCCACGGAGTGCTGCACACAGAGAAAAACTGCAGGCTCATGAACCACGCCAGGCTCTCTAAGGTACTTGCAGGAGTGCGCCCCGCCCTCTAAATGGTGCCAGCGGTGGAAAGCTGCAGGTTCATGAACCACGGACTGGATCCCCCGCCAGTCTCTCTTTGATGGGGTTGGTGCCCTTCCGGGGAACGTGGACTTAGGCCCGTGCCTGTGACCACCCGTTTCCACTGGTTGCTCCTTAAGTTCTTTTGCTCTTTTTAAGTGTTTTTAACCGGACTCTGAGTTCATGCTGGTCCCCAACCACAGGACACTTTCCTTTGGGGTATTACTGTCCTTGGGTCTCTTCTGGTGGCTCCCTCCCCCTTCTGTTTATCCTCCGATATAGGTTTGCGTGTTCCCACTCTGCTTTACCTCTCCGCTGCTGCCTTCTGCTCCTGTAGAGAGCCAGAAGTGAAAAGTCTTACTTCTCAGGCTGACCTCATGGTGTTCAGTGTGTTCTGGTAGATATCCGGCTCACTTTAGGGGACCAGTTGTAACAGCGTCTCCTACTTCTCCACCGTCTTGCCCTCCTCAAGATTTTGTTATTTGTTTTGGCTGAGTAATATTCCATTGTGGAGATAGATGATGATATAGATATAGATAAAGATCTATAGGTATAGATATATAGGCATATATACCTATAGATAGGTATATCTATCCTAGGTATATCTATATATACCTATAGATAGGTATATCTATCCTAGGTATATCTATCTTCTTTATCCATTCATCAGTCAACAGACACTTGGGCTGGTTCCATAATTTGGAAATTGTAGATAATGCCGTGACAAACATCCAGGCACAGAGATCCCTTTGAATTTGGATTTTTGAAATCTTTGGGTAAATACCTAGTAGTGCAATTGCTGGATCACAGGGATGATTTTTAACTATTTTTAACTCTTTCAGCAACCTCCATACTGTTTTACAGAGTACCTGCACCAGTATACATTCCTACCAACAGTACAGGAGGATTCCCCTTTTACCACATCCTCGTCAACACCAGTCGTTTCTTGTGTTGGTGATTTTAGGCATTCCGACAGATGTGAGGTGATATGTCATTGTAGTTTTCATTTGTATTTTCCTGATGATGAGTAATGTTGAGCATCTTTGCATGTGTCTCTTGGGCATCTGGATTTCTTCCTTGGAAAAGTTTTTTTCTCCTTTGCTCATTTGCTCATTCATGCCTTCTGCTCATTTCTTAACTGGATTATTTGTTTTCTCGGTGTTGTGTTTGAAAAGTTCTTGACAGATATTGGATACTCACCCTTTATCAGACAAGTCATTTGCAAATATCCTCTCCTATTCCATAAGTTACCTTTTAGATCTATTGATTGCTTCCCTCGCTGTGCATTATTTGGATGATGTCTCAATAGTTTATTTTTGTTTTTGTTTTCCTTGCCTCAGGACACATGTCTAGAAAGAAGTTGCTACAGCCAATGTCAAAGACGTCACTGCCTGAGATCTCCTCTAGGAATTTTATGGCTTCTAGTCTCACATTTAGGCCTTTCATCCAGTTTGAATTTATTTTTGTGTGTGGTGTAAGAAAGTGGTTCAGTTTCTTCTTTTGCATGTTGCTGTCCAGTTTTCCCAATATCATTTGTTGAAGAGTGTGTCCTTTTTTCCCCCATTGAATAGTCTTGTCTGCTTCATCAAAGATTAAGTTACCATCTTAAAAGACCAATTTTGGGTCTCTTTCTGGGTTTTCTATTCCATTCCATTGAACTATGTGTCTATTTTGTGCCAATAATATACTTTTTGATCACTACAGGTTTGTACTATAACTTGATCTCTGGAATTGCGATGCCTCCAGATTTGTTTTTGTTTTACAGGGTTGCTTTAAGTATTTGGGGTCTCTTGTGGTTCCTTACAAATTTGAGGATTGTTCCTTCTAGCTCTGTGAAAAATACTGGAGGTGTTTTGATAGGGATTGCATTAAATGTGTAGATTGCTTTGGGTGGCACAGATTTTTCTTATTTCTGAGAGAGAGAGAGAGCGGGCATAGGGGCAGAGGGAGAGAGAGAATTTTAAGCAGGCTCCATGCCCAGCACAGAGCTTGACATGGGGCTTGATCTCTCATCCTGAGATCAGGACCTGAGGCAAAATCAAGAGTTGGATGCTTAACTGAATGGACCACCCAGGCACCCCAGGTTAGTATAGATATTTTAAAAATATTTGTTCTTCCAAACCAGGATCATGAAATGTCTTTCCATTTCCTTGTGTCATCTTCAATTTCATTCGTAAGTGCTTTATAGTTTTCACAGTAGAGGTCTTTCACCTCGTTGTTTAAGATGTCCTAGCCACAACAATGAGATAACAAAAAGAAAAAAAAAATGCATCTGTATTGGCATGAAAGAAGGCAAAATTTCACTCTTTGATATTCTACATAGAAAACCCGAAAGACTCCACCAAACAAACAAACAAAGAAACAACACTAGAAAAGATACACAGTTCCATGAAGGTGCAGGATACAAAATCAATCTACAAGAATTTCACATTTCTATACAACAATAATGAAGCAGCAGAAAGAGAAATTAAGGAATCCGTCTCATTTACAATTGCACCAAAAACAATAATATACCTAAGAATATACCACATCTTCTTTATGTATTCATTTAATTAATTAATTTTTCTTTCATGATTTTACTCAAATTATAGTTGGTTAACATATAGCGCAGTATTAGTTTAGGGGTAGAATTTAGTGATTCAGAGGAAATGCTTCTAGGGGGGAGGCAAGATGGCAGAAGAGTAGGGGACTTCGTTTCCTCTGGTCCCTTGAATGTAGCTAGATAACTATCAAATCATTCTGAACACCTATGAATTCAACCTGAGATGTAAGAAAAGAATTGCTGGAATTCCACAAATAGAAAAGCGGCCAACTTTTGCTAAGCTAGGAGGTGCGGAGAAGTAAATGTGAGGGGATCTATCTGAAGATAAATGGTGTGCATGGGGGGGCAGTGGAGGAGCCTCTGTAAGCCAGCTACCAGAAAGTGATATAGCCCTGGAGGACAAAGTCAGAACCCTTAGAAATCTGCTCCAGTGAGAGACATCCCTGCCTGAAAGGTGTTTACTTGGTGAAGTGGGGCAGAATATTAGGTGGGACAGTGTGGTCCCAGGGGTGGTCCCCTGAGTCACAGAAATAATAGGGGTGCCTGAGCTGGTAGACCTCCCAAGCTTTTGAGCAAAGAAACTGGTTATGGTGAGTGAGCCTGGGAGGGGGCTCTCAGCTTGGCTCTCCATAAACCACATGCCACAACTTGATCGGGTGACTGCTCTTTATGTGGGGACCCTGCAAAGAACAGAAACAAGGTGACCCTCTGCCTTTCCCTAGGAGTAACTGTGCCAGTGTGCACCCCAGGGGACTTCAGAGTTTGGCACACACAAAAGAGAGGACTTCTTATCCCTGAGAGTTTACTGAAGAGAGGGGACCATGATCTTTTAGCTTTGGGGCTGGAGCAGAAGCAGTTTACACTGATTCTGGCCCCCTGGCAAAGGGCAGTACAACTGCACCCAGGCAAAGACACCTGAGAATTAGCATGGCTGGCCCCTCCCCAAGAAGACCAGCTGGAAGAACAGAGGAGCCCCAACTTTACAGTGCACACAAGAATGCAAAACTCCAGCGCTAGGGGGAAATAGTATAAAGAATATGAGGTTTTTATTTTTTTCTCATGATTTGTTCTTCCTTCAGTTTAAAATTTTATTTTCTTTCCCTTTTCAACTAGTTTCTTATCTTATCGACTTTGTTTGTAAGTCTTATTTTTTTAACTTTAATTGTCCACATTTACAGTTTGTAGATGTAGTCTTCATTTTTGGCTTCCTGTCACTGTGTTTAATTTTATTTATATATATATATATATATATATATATATATATATATATATATACACACACACACACACACACACACACACATACATATATATGATATATGCTTAGATAGATAGATAGATGATAGATACAGATAGATAGATATCCAATATCTATCCACAGATATCCAATATATTGGATATCTATCTATCTATCTATCTATCTTTAAGTTTTGCTCTGTTTACAATTTTGGGACGTAGGGTCTTCTAACAAACAGGCCAAAATACACCCAGCACCAATTGGATCACCCTGTTTTGACCACCTGGGAGATTATTTTCTCTACATCCCCTCCCCTTATTTTTTCATTTCTTTTTTTGTTTCTGACATCTCCAGATTTGTCTAGTGTGTATTTCACTTGGGTCGTTTCTGATTTTGCTCTCTTGTTGAGCAATTCTTCCCTGGGCAAAATGACTAGAAGGAGGAATTCACAACAAAGGAAAGAATGAGAGGTCATACTCTCTGCCACAGATCTAATCCATAAGGATTTAAGTAAAATATCATAAAATGCCAGGATGATGATTATAAAGTTATTAGCTGGGCTTGACAAGGGCATAAAAGACACTAGAAAATCTCTTAGTGCAGAAATAAAATCTAATCAGGCTGAAATTAAAAATGCTCTAACCGAGATGCAATCTAAACTGATGTTTTAATAGCTAGGGGAAATGAGACAGAAGAGAGAGTAAGTGACATAGCAGACAAATTGAAAAAGGAAGGAAGCTGAGGAAAAGAGAGAAGAACAACAAATGGAGCATGAGGGGAGACTTTGAGAAATCAAAAATAGCATAAAGCGAAACAATATTAGAATTATTGGATCCCTGAGAATGAAGAAAGAGAGCGAGGGGGACAGAAGGAATATTTGAGAAAATCATAGCTGAGAACTTCCCTAATCTGGCAAAAGTAACAGGCATTCAAATCCAGGAGGTAGAGAGAACCTTCCTCGAAATCAATAAAAATAGGTCAACACCCTGACATACAATAGTGAAGCTTGCAAAATTCAGAGATAAAGAGAAAATCCTGAAGGCAGCGTGAGAAAAGGGTTCTTAAACTACAGGGGTAGAAATATTAGGCTGGCAGAAGACCTATCCGCAGAGAACTGTCAGGCCAGAAAGGGCAGGCATGATATATTCAGGGTACTAGCATGCAGCCAAGAATACTTTATCCAGCAAGGCTGACATTGAGAATGGAAGGAGAGATAAAGAGCTTCCAGGCCAAACAGAACCTAAGAGAATTTGTGATCACCAAACCAGCCCGGCAAGAAATATTGAAGGGGAACCCGTAAGCAAAGAAAGAGAGAGCCAAAAAGTAACACAGACAAGAAAGGAACAGAGACAATCTACAGAAACAGGGACTTTACAGGTTCACAATACAATGACATGAAATTCACATCTTTCAATAGTTACTCTGAATGTAAATGGGCTAAATGCTCCAATCAAGAGACGCAGGTTATCAGAGTGGATAAAAAAAGCAAGACTCATCCATATGCTGTCTACAAGAGATTGATTTTAGGCCTAAAGACACCTCCAGATTAAAAATTAGGGGATGGAGAACGATTTATCATACACAGGGACCGCAAAAGAGAGCTGAGGTAGCAATCCACATATCAGACAAATTAGATTTTAAACTAAAGACTGTAGTAAGGGATGAAGAAGGACCGTATATCATACTGAAAGCATCTATCCAAGAAGATCTAACAATTATAAATATTTATGCTCCTAAGTTGGGAGTAGCTAATTATATGAACCAGTTAATAATAAAATTAAAGAAACAGTATGATAATAATGTGATAACAGTAGGGGACTTCACCACCCCACTCACAGCAATGGACAGATTATCTAAGCAGAAGGTCAACAAGGAAAGAAGCCTGTTGAATGACGCACTGGACCAGGTGGACTTCCCTGATGTATACAGAGCATTCCAACCTAAAGCGTCAGAATACACATTCTTCTCGAGCGCACATGGAACATTCCCCAGAATAGATCGTATACTGGATCACAACCCAGGTCTCAACTGATACCAAAAGATTGGAATTAACCCTGCATATTTTCAAACCTCAAGGCTTTGAAAATTGAACTCAATCACAAGAGGAAATTTGCAGGAAACTCAAACTCTTGGAGGTTAAAGAGCATCCTACTAGAGAACGGATGGATCAACCAGAAAATTGAGGAATCTTTTTTAAAAACCATGAAACAAGTGGAAATGAAAACACAGCTGTTCAAAACCGTTGGGATGCAGCAAAGGTGGTTGTAAGAGTGAAGTACATTGCAATTCAAGCCTTTCTCAAAAATTACAAAAGACTCCAATACTTATTTGACTTAGCATAATCCCCTCCAGTTCCATCCATGTGGATGCAAATGGTGGGTATTCATCCCTTCTGATGGCTGGAGTAATATTCCATTATATATATGAACCACATCTTTTTTTTTTTTAACCATTCAAATTGTATTTTATTGTGTCAGTTATCTATTATTTTTTACTGTGTTATGTTATTCACCATACATCATCAGTTTTTGATGTAGTGTTCCAAATCTCACTGTTTACATATAACACCCAGTGCTCTATGCAACACCCGTGCCCTCCATAATGCACAGCCATCCCCCTAGACCTACCCCTCTAAAACCCTCAGCCTGTTTCTCAGAGTCCAGAGTCTCCCGTGGTTCATCTCCTCCTCCGATTTCCCCCCCATCACTTTTCCCTTCCTTCTCCTAAAGTCCTCCGTGTTATTCTTTATGACCCACAAGTAAGTGACACCATATGATAATTGGCTTTCTCTGCTTGACTTATTTCACTCAGCACAATCTTCTCCAGTCCCATCCATGTTGATGCAAAAGTTGGGTATTCATCCTTTCTGATGGATGAGTGATATTCCATTGTACATGTGGACCACATCTTCTTTATCCATTCATCTGTTGAAGGGCATCTCAGCTCTTTCCAAAGTTTGGCTACTGTGGACATAGCTGCTATGAACATTGGGGTGCATGTGGTCCTCCTTTTCATTACATCTGTATCTTTGGGGTAAATACCCAGTAGTGCAACTGTCAGGTCACAGGGCAGCTCTGCTTTAAATTTTTTGAGGAATCTCAACACTCTTTTCCAAAGTGGCTGCACCAATTTGCATTCCCACCAACAGTGTAACAGGGTTCCTCTTTCTCCACAGCCTCTCCAACATTTGATGTTTCTCGCCTCGTCAATTTTTGCCATTCTAACTGATGTAAGGTGGTATCTCAAGGTGGTTTTGATTTCAATTACCCTGATGGCTACTGATGATGAATATTTTTTCATGTGTCTGAGAGTCATTTGGATGTCTTCATTGGAGCAGTATTTGTTCATGTCTTCTGCCCCTTTTTTGACTCGATTATCTCTTTTTCAGGTGTTGCGTTTGAGGAGTTCTTTATAGATCTTGGATATCAGCCCTTTGTCTGTAGTGTCATTTGCGAGTATCTTCTCCGATTTGGTGACTGGCCTCTTTGTTTTGTTGACTGTTTCCTTTGCTGTGCAGAAGTTTTTAGCTTGCTGAAGTCCCAAAAGTTCATTTTCGCCTTGTTTCCTTTGCCTTTGGAGACGTGTCTTGAAAGAAGTTGCTGTGGCCGATGTCGAAGAGGTTACTGCTTATGTTCTCCTCTAGGATTTGGGTAGATTCCTGCCTGACGTTGAGGTCTTTCATCCATTTCGAATTTATCTTTGTGTATGCTGTGACAGAATGGTCGAGTTTCCTTCTTTTACATATAGCTGTCCGATTTTCCCAGCACCATGTATTGACAAGTCTTTCTTTTTTCCACTGGATTTTTCCCCCCCTGTTTTGTCGAAGATATTTTGGACCATAGAGTTGAGTGTCCATATCTGGACTCTCTACTCTGTTCCACTTGTCTATGTGTCTGTTTTTGTGCCAGTACCATGCTGTCTTGGTGATCACAGCTTTGTAGTAAAGCTTGAAATCATGCAATGTGATGCCCCCAGCTTTGTTTTCCTTTTTCAACATTTCCTTAGTGATTCTGGGTCTTTTCTGGTTCCATACAAATTTTAGGATTGTTTATTCCAGCATTTTGAAGAATGCCGGTGGAATTTTGATTGGGACGGTACCGAAAGCATAGATAGCTCTGGGCAGTATAGAAGTTTTAACAGTGCGCATTCTTCCGATCCATGAGCATGAAATGCTTTTCCTTCTTTTCGGGTCTTCTTCAATTTCTTTCATACTCATGTAGTTCTGTAGTTCCTCGAGAACGGATCTTCTACCCCTTTGGTTAAGTTTATTCCAAGGTATCTTATGGTTCTTCGTGCTATAGTAAATGGAATCGATTCTCTAATCTCCCTCCCTATATTTTCATTGCTAATGTATAAGAAAGCAGCTGATTTCGGTGTGCTGATTTTGTATTCTGCCACATTACTGAATTGCTGTATGAGTTCTAGTAGTTTAGGGATGGAGTCTTTTGGGTTATCCATAAAAAGTATCATGTCATCTGCAAAGAGAGAGAGTTTGACTTCTTCTTTGCCAATTTGAATACCTTTTATTTCTTTTTGTTGTCTGATTGCTGTCGCTAGGGCTTCTATTACTATGTTCAACAAGAGTGGGGAGAGTGGGAATCCTTGTCCTGTTCCTGATCTCAATGGGAAGGCTGTCACTTTTTCCCCACTGAGAATGATAGTCGCTGTGGGTTTTTATAGATAGATTTTATGAGTTTGAGGATGTTCCCTCTATCCCTATACTTTGAAGAGTTTTAATCAGGAACGGATGCCGTATTTTGTCAAATGCTTTTTCTGCATCAGTTGAGAGGACCATGTGGTTCTTCTCTCTTCTCGTATTGATTCGTTCTGTGACATTGATTGATTTGTGAATGTTGAACCATCTTACATCCCAGGGATAAATCCTACTGGTCATGGTGGGTAATCTTTTTAATGTACTGCTGGATCCCATTAGCTAGGATCTTGTTGAGAATATCAGCATCCATATTCACCAGGGATATTGGTCTGAAATTCTCCTTTTTGTTCAGTCTTCTCCTGGTTTGGGGATCAAGGTAACGCTGGCCTCATAGAAAGAGTCTGGAAATTTTCCCTCTGTTTCTATTTTTTGCAACAGCTTCAGGAAAATAGGTATTATTTCTTCTTTGAATGTTTGGTAGAATTCCCCAGGGAATCCGACAGGTCCTGGGCTCTTGTTTTTTGGGAGGCTTTTGATCACTGCCTCAACCTCGTTACTAGATATTAGTCTATTCAGGTTGTCAATTTCTTCCCGTTTCGGTCTTGGAAGTTTATAGGTTTCCAGGAATGTATCCATTTCTTCTAGGTTGCTTAACTTTCTGGCATATAACTGTTGATAATAATTCCTGATGATTGTGTCTATTTCCTTGGTGTTAGTCGTGATCTCTCCTCTTTCAGTCATAATTTTGTTAATTTGGGTCCTCTCTCTTTTCTTTTGGATGAGTTTGGCCAGTGGTTTATGGATCCTATTGATTCTTTCAAAGATCCAGCTTCTAGTTTATTTGATGTGTTCTACTGTATCTCTAGTTTCTAACTCATTGATCTCTGCTCTAATCTTAATTATTTCCCTTTTTGTGTGTGGAGTTGGCTTAATTTGTTGTTGGTTTTCCAGTTCTTCAAGGTGTAAAGAGAGCTGGTGTATTCAGGATTTTTCAATTTTTTTGAGCGAGGCTTGGATGGCTATGTATTTCCCCCTTAGGACCGCCTTTGCCGTGCCCCATAGGTTTTGGACCAATGTGTCTTCATTCTCATTGGTTTCCATGAATTGTTTGAGTTCTTCTTTGATTTCCTGGTTGATCCAAACGTGCTTGAGCAAGATCGTCTTTAGCCTCCAAGTGTTGAATTCCTTCCAAACTTTTTCTTGTGGTTGAGTTCCAGTTTCAAAGCATTGTGGTCTGAGAATATGCAGGGAATAATCTCAATCTTTTGGTATCGTTTGAGCCCTGATTTGTGACCCAGTATGGGGTCTATTTTGGAAAAAGTTCCATGTGTGCTCGAGAAGAATGAGTATTCTGTTGTTTTAGGGTGGAATGTTCTCTATATATCTATGAGGTCCATCTGCCCCAAGGTGTCATTCAAAGCTTTTGTTTCTTTGTTGATTTTCTACTTAGATGACCTTTCTGTTGCTGAGAGTGTCATGTTCGGATCCCCTACAATTAACGTATTCATATCAATATGACTCTTTATTTTGACTAACAGTTGGCTTATGTAGTTGGCTGTTCCCATGTTGGGGGCATAGATATTTACAGTTGTTACATCTTCCTCATGGATAGACCCTTTAAGAATGATGTAGTGTCCTTCTGTATCTCTGACTACAGTCTTTAGCTTAAGATCTTATTTATCTGGTATGAGAATCGCTACCCTAGCTTTCTCTTGAGGCCCATTTGCATGAAAGATGGTTCTCCTTCCCTTCTCTTTCAGTCTGGATCTATCTTTATGTTCAAAATGTGTCTCTAGTGGACAACATATGGACAGGTCGTGTCGTTTTATCCAGTCTGATACTCTGTGCTTTTTTATGGGGGCATTTAGGCCATTCATGTTGAGAGTGATTGTTGAAAGATAAGAATTTATTGACATCATGTTGCCTGTGAAGTCCTTGTTTCTGTACATTGTCTCTGTAACTTTCTGTTCCATGTCACTCTTGGGTTCTTTCTTTTATAAAACCCCCCTTAGTATTTCTTGTAGTGCAGGCATGGAGGTCACAAAATCTTTTAGGCCTTACTGGACTTGGAAGCTCTTTATGTCTCCATCCATTTTGAATGTGAGCCTTGCTGGATAAAGTATTCTTGGTTGCATGTTCTTCTCACTTAGTGCCCTGAATGTGTCTTGCCAGCCCTTTCTGGCTTGCCAGGTTTCTGTGGACAGGTCTCCCCTTATTCTGATGGTCCTTCCTCTTTACCTAAGGAATCTCTTCCCCGTAGCTTCCCTTAAGACCTCTTGACTGAAATTATGATTTGTGAATCTCACAATCAACTGTCTGGATGTCCTTCTAGACTCGTCGATTTTGGGGGGGGCGGGTCCTTTCTGCCTCTAGGACATGAACACTTCTTCCATTCCCCAGATTAGGGAAATTTTCATCCAGAATTTGTTCTACTATATCTTCTAGTTTTCTCCCTTTCTCCATCCCCTCGGGGATCCCAATATTTCTGACATTAGAATGTTTCATGGCATCATTTATTTCCCTAATTCTGTTTTCATGGCTTCTAAGTTGTTTGTTCCAAGCCTCCTCCTGGTCCTGCTTTTCTATCAGTTTGTCCTCTAGATCACTAATTCAATCTTCTGCCTCAGTTACCCTACCTGTTAGAGTATTTAGATTAGATTGGATCTCATTAACAGCATTTTTTTTTTTACTTCTGCCAGATCAGCTCTAACTTCCACCCTTAGAGATTCTTTGTTGCCACTAATGGTTTTCTCCAACTTAGCCATTTCCTTGACAATTTTCATTCTTAATTCCATTTCTGATATACTGTTTATGTCCATATCCAATAGTTCTGTGGCAGAGGTCACAGTCTCTGAATTTTTCCACTGTTGGGTGTTCCTCTTCCTAGTCATTTTGGTGAGAGGTTGTTGAGGGGATGTTTAGCTGAATGTGTCAACCACGATCCATTCAAAGTGCCCCTTGGAAAGTTTCAGAGCAATCTGAAGTCGCCACCAAAAAGAAAAAAAAAAAAAAGACAGAGAGAGAGAGAGAGAAAGAAAGAGAAAAAGAGAGGAAAAAAAAAAATCAAAAACCCAGCCAAAATGATTCCCAAAAGTAAGATTTATAAGGTATATAAACCAAAAATGAACATACAAAAAGACTGACAAAAGTAAAATACAAAATAAATAAATAAATAAAAACCCAGTCAAAATGAACCCCAAGAATTAGATTTATATAGTACACAAGCAAAAACAATTATACAGAAACAGTGACAGAAGAATGAGATGGGAGGGTGGTTATAAACCCTGGATGTGGGCAAGGAAGGTTATTTCAGTACTTCCAGATAACTTATCTTGTTATCTTTGTTAAAGGGCTCAACTTTCCAGAGATACAGGGGAATTAAAACTGGCTTATATATAGGGGTAGTATTGAATAGGGAAAAAGGATTACCTCAAAGCTTATATCTATGTATATAAAAAGAAAAAAAGAAAAAGAAACCCAGGTATATGTATGAAAAAACTTCAAGTTTAATAATTATTATGTAATATGTTGTATTAAATATCTAGTTGTAATGGTGAGTAGGTTAAAAAAATAAAAGAAGAATCGTGGGGCACCTGGGTGGCTCAGTGGGTTAAAGCCTCTGCCTTCGGCTCAGGTCATGGTCTCAGGGTCCTGGGATTGAGCCCCACATTGAGCTCTCTGCTCAGCAAGGAGCCTGCTTCCCCTCTCTCTCTCTGCCTGCCTCTCTGCCTACTTGTGATCTCTCTCTCTCTCTCTCTCTCTCTCTCTCTCTCTGTCAAATAAATAAATAAAATCTTTAAAAAAAAAAAAGAGGAATCGTGAGAACTAATTAAAAAAAAGTTGTATCTATGAAATATAAGGGTTTTTGGGCAATTCCGGAGGTTTAATATATTGTTTTCCCCTGATGTTGGGGTTTTACAGTTTTATGGGGACCCTGTGGTTACTGTCCTCTTGTTTTTTGTGCTTGTCTTCTGGGGGAGGGGCCTGCCGGTTTGTTCTTCGGTCAGTCTTGCTTGGGCTGAGTCACCCTTCCCCCTAGCAAGGGGCTGGACTCTGTGGAAACCGGATTTTCAGGGTTTTGTTCTCTCGAGGTTTTTGTTCTTGGGTGGCTTTTTGTGAGAAGACTCAGTCTACTCCCCCCTGTGTGGTCCAGAACACACAGACTCCCCCTCTGCAATCTCCGCTGAACACCACAACCTCCCACAGGCGGTGCGCACTCCCAGCCACCGTCTCAGTGGTCGCCCGAGGCCCCTGCTTGTCTCTGCATCCCTGTGCCACTAAAACCACAAGCGATATTGGTCTGGGGGAGCCCGTTCTTGGCGGCTGTCGGGATTGCTGTCTGGGGTCCACTCATATGACCCTGCAGCAGTGTAGGTCGTGGAAGGCTGTGGGTTCAGAGATCGCCAGCCGGCGCCCACACCAGGCTCTCTCAGGGGCGGGCGGGGGTGAACCCACCCCAAGCGGTGGTGCAAGCAGCAGAAAGTCTCGGGCCCGGGGAGATTGGAGCCCCCATTGGATTCTCTGAGGCACAGGTGTTCTCGGGCTGTGACTGTCCTGGGACTGTGAGCTTAGGACCGTGCCCATGGCCACCTGATTCCACCAGTTGCCCCTTAAGACCTTTTGCTCTTTTTGAGTGCTTTTAACCAGACTCCAAGTTAATGCTGGTCCCCAAGCACAGGGCACCTTCGTATTGGGGTATTACTTTCCAGTAAGTCGCTTCTGGTCGCTCCCTCCCCCTTCTGTTTATCCTCAGATATCAGTCCGAGCATTCCCGCGCCGCTTTACCTCTCCACGGATGATCTCCTGCCCCCCTAGAGATCCAGAAGTGTACAATCTTACATCTCAGGCTGATTTCATGGGTGTTCAGAGTGTTCTGGTAGATATTTAGCACAGTTCAGGGGAGCAGTTGAAACAGGGTCTCCAACTTCTCTGCCATCTTGCCCCTCCTCCTTTTGCCCATTTCTTGACTGGACTTTTTTTTTGGGGGGGTGACGGGGAGGTGTTGGGTTTGATAAGATGGTTATAGATTGCAGATACTGGCCCTTTATCTGATATGTCATTGGCAAATATCTTCTCCTTTTCTGTTGGCTGTCTTTTGGGATTTTTCAAAAATGTTTCCTCCACTGCTCAAAAGCTTTTTATCTTGATGAAGTCCTAATAGTTCATTTTTGCATATTATTCCCTTGGCTTTGGAGATGTGTCTAGCAAGAAGTTGCTGTGGCTGAAGTTGAAGAGGTTGCTACTTATGTTCTCCTCTATGATTTTGATGGCTTCCTGTCTGACATTTAGGCTTTTCATCCATTTTGAGTTTACCTTTGTGTATGGTGTAAGAAAATGGCCCACTTTCATTCTTATACATGTCACTGTCCAGTTTTCCCAACAGCATTTGTTGAAGAAAATGTCTTTTTTTCCATCGGATATTCTTTCCTGCTTTGTCGAAGATTTGTGGACCAGAGAGTTGAGGGTCCATTTCCGGATTCTCGATTCTGTTCCATGGATCAATGTGTCTGTTTTTGTGCCATTACCATACTCTCTTGAGGATTACAGCTTTGTGATATGGCTTGAAGTCAGGAATTGTCATGACAGCAGCTTTGGTTTTCTTTTTCAACCTTCCTCTGGCTATTCACAATCTTTTCTGGTTCCATACAGATTTTAGGATTATTTGTTCCAGTTCTGTGAAAAATGTTGGTAGTATTTTGAGGGGGATTGCATTGAGTGTGTAGATTGCTGTGGGTAGTACAGATTTTTTTTTTTTTTTAACAATATTTGTTCATCCAATGCAGGAGCATGGAATGTTTTTCCATTCTTTGTGTCTTCCTCAATTTCTTTCATAAGGTCTCTATAGTTTTCAGTGTACATATCCTTTACCTCTTTGGTTGGGTTTATTCCTAGGTATCCTATAGTTTTTGGTGCAATTGTAAATTGGTGCAAATGTCAATTTGTTGATTGCCCTTTCTTCTGTCTCATTGTTAATGTTTAGAAATGCAACTGATTTCTGTACATTGATTTGATATCCTGCCATAGTGCTGAATTCCTGTGTGAGATCTAGCAATTTTGGGGTGGGGGCTTTTGGCTATTGCACATAGAGTATCATGTCATCTGCAAAGAGTGAGAGATTGAATTTTTCTTTGCCTATTTCAATGACTTTTATTTCTTTTTGTTGTCTGATTGCTGAGACTAGGACTTCCAGTGCTATGTTGAACAACAGCAGTGAGAGGGGACATCACTGAGGATTTCCTTACCTTATGGGAAAAGCTCTCAGTTGTTCCTTGTTGAGGATGATATTCGCTGTGGGCTTCTTGCCCATGGCTTTTATGATATAGAGGTGTGTGTCCTCTCTCCCTACCCTGTGGAGGGTTTTAATCAAGAAAGGATGCTGTATTTTGTCAAATGCTTTTTCTCCACCTATTGAAAGGATCATATGATTCTTGTTCTTTCTCTTATTAATGTGCTCTATCACATTGTTTGATTTGCAGATCTTGAATCACCCTTGCAGCCCAGGAATAAATCTTACTTGGTTTTGGTGAATAACCTTTGTAATGTGCTGTTGGATCCTGTTGGCTAGTACCCTGGTGAGAATTTTGGCATCTGTGGTCCTCGAGGATATTGGTCTGTTATTCTCCTTTTTGGTGGGGTCATTGTCTGGTTTTGGGATCATGGTAATGCTGGCCTGATGGAATGAGTTTGGAAGTTTTCCTTCCATTCCTATTTTTTGAAACAGCTTCGGAAGGATGGATATTATTTCTTCTTTAAATGTTTGGTAGAGGAGTTTGCCCAAGATGGCAGAAGAGTGGGAGACTCTGTTTCACCTGGTCCTCTGAATTTAGTTAGAAATCTACCAAGCCACTCTGAACACCCATGAAATCAGCTTGAGATGTAAGATTACACACATCTGGATCTCTATGGGGGCAGAAGATCATCCTACCAGAGGTATGAAGGACGGAGTTGTGATTGCGCAGATATCGGAGGATAAACAGAAGGGGGAGGGAGCCACCAGAAGCTAGCTATTGGAAAGTAATACGCTAGTGCAAAAGCGTCCTGCACCTGGGGACCAGTGACAGCTTGGAAACCGGTGGTGGTGGGATGAGAAGGAACAGAGCACAGGGGCTTAAGGGGCAAACGCTGGGACCAGGCGGCTGCAGGCGCAGACCTAAACCTGTGGTCCCGGGACCAGCCACGGCCACTGCCCGTGCCTGAGAAGACCCGGCATGGACTTGCGCCCAGGGACACGGGAACGGCAGCCACCGGGGCCCAGGCTCGCCGACCATGATTGCTTGCGGTTTTGGTGGCACGGGGGTGCAGAGATTAGCAGAGGCCAGGGTCCACTGCTGAGAGGATTGCTGGGGGCCTGTACTGCCTGTGGGAGGCTGCAGTTTTCAGTGGCACTTACAGAGGGGGAGACTGTGTGTTCTGGAGGATTCAGACAGGAGCAGACTGTGGTCTCTCTCTGAGGCAGAGGTCTGGGCGTGGACAGTTTAATTTGCTCTGACCCTCTGAAAAGGCACAAAAAGCCACCAGAGAACAAAAGCCCAAAAAACCAGTTTCCACAGAGCCCAACCCCTGGATAAGGGGCAGGGCAACTCCGCCCAAGCAGGATTGACTGAAAAACAATGTGCAGGCCCCTCCCCCACAAGATAAGCTGAAAGAACAAGGGGACAGCAACCCCAAGGTCCCCATGAAACTGTAAAACCCCAACGCCAGGGCAATAACAGTATTTTAAGCTCCAGGTGTTGCCTCACGGCCTGTGTATTTCTTAGATACAACTTTTCTCTCTCTCTCTTTCTCACTCTCTCTCTTTTAATTCTTTCTCATGTTTCTTCTGTTTTTTCTTTTGTTTTTTTATTACCTAGCTATCATTTCAAGTAGATGTTTAATACAGCATTTTCCATAGTAAATTTTTAACATAAACTTTTTCACACATAATTTTTTCCTTTTTCCGCATGTATAGATATAAGCTTCAATATAGTCCTTGATTTAATTTCCCTGTATGTCTGGGAAGTAGCGTTCTCTAACAAAGAAAACAATATACACCCATGAAGAACTGAAATATCCTTCCTCACTGTCATCGAGGGATTATAACCATCTTCTCGTCACATGCCCTTTTTATTCTGGGCTCCTTTTTGGGGGTTGTTTTTTCTATGTGTGTACCCGTCATTTGTTCGATTGTTTTTATTTTTGTACTTTATAAATCTTACTCTTTGGTTTCATTTGCCTGGGTTTTTTGTCTGTTTGGGGGTGTTTTGGTTTTTTCTTTTGTTTTGCTTTGTTTTTTCAGTGGTGACATCTGATTGCTCTGAAACTTCCCAGGGTGCAACTTGCCTGGATGGTGGCTGATATTTTCAGCTTTACATCCCATCAACTACAACTCAACAGAATGACTAAGAGGAGGAACCCCCAACAAGGAATAGACCCAGAGACAATGGCCTCTCCCACTGATCTAATGGATATAGATATAAGCAAGATGTCAGAAATAGACTTCAGGGTAGCAGTTATGAAGACAATTTTCAGGCTGGAGAAAACTATTAATGGCAGCATAGATTCTCTAAGGGCAGAAATGAGAGCTGATCTAGCAGAACATAAAAATGCTATCCTTAGGATCCAATCTAGTCTAGATACTCTAATAGCTAGGTAAATAAGACAGAAGAACGAATTAGTGATCTAGAAGAGAAACTGATACAAAAAAAGGAAGAGGAGGAGGCCTGGAACAAACAGCTTAAAATCCATGAAAACAGAATTAGAGAAATCAATGACTCCATGAAATGTGCCAATGTCAGAATTATTGGGATCCCTGGGGGGGGGGGGAGAGGTCTAGAAGATACAAATGAGCAAATTGTAGCTGATAACGTCCCTAATCTGGGGGAGTGAAACAAGCATTCGAGTCCTAGAGGCAGAGTGGACGCCTTCCAAGATCAAGGGGACAAGACCAACACTCTGGCATGTAATACTAAAACTCGCAAATCTCTAGAAGCAAGGAAACCATTTTAAGGGCAGTTAGGGGGAAGAGATTCCTTACACACAGAATAACATCAGATCTGGCCACAGAGGACTGGAAAGACAGAATGGGCTGGCAAGACATAGTCATGGTACTAAATTAGAAGAACACGCAGCCAAGAATTCTTTATCTGGCAGGGCTGTCATGCAGAATGGATGGAGTGATAAAGAGATACCAGGACTGGCAGAGATCAAAAGAATATGTGACCACTAAGCCTGCACTGCAAGAAATACTAAGGGGGGTTCTATAAAAGGAGAAAGACCCCAATAGAGATATAAAACAGATATATATATAGAGAAAATTTATAGAAACAAGGACCTCGCAGGCAACATGATGACAATAAAATCATATTTTCAATAAGCATTTTCAACGTGAATGGCCTAAATGCTCCCATAAAACGACACAGGGTTTCAGATTGGATTGGATAAAAAGACAGGACCCATCCACATGCTGTCTACAAGAGACTCATTTGGAATCTAAAGAAACATCCAGACTGAAAGTGAAGGGATGGACAACCATCTTCCATGCCAACAGAAAGCAAAAGAAAGCTGGGGTAGCGATTCTCAAATCAGAGATATTAGATTTTAAGTTAAAGACTGTAGTCAAAAATATAGAAGGACACTACATCATTCTTAGAGGGTCTATCCAACAAGAAGATCTAACAATTGTAAATATCTATGCCCCCAACGTGGCAGCAGCCAACTACATAAGCCAACTGTCAACTAAAATAAAGAGACATATTGATAAGAATAGGTTAATTGTAGGACCCCGTAACACTCCACTCTCAGCAACAGACAGATTATCTAAGCAGAAAGTCAACAAAGAGACAAGAGCTTTGAGTGACACACCGGACCAGATGGAACTCATAGATATATACAGACCATTCCACCCTAAAACAACAGAATACTCATTCTCCTCAAGCACACATGGAACTTTCTCCAGAATAGACCACATACTGGGTCGCAAATCAGATCCCAACTGATACCAAAAGATTGAGATTATTCCCTCCATATTCTAAGACCACAGGTGGGATTTATCCCTGGGATGCAAGGGTGGTTCAACATTCGCAAATCAATCAATGTGATAGAACAAATCAATAAGAGGAGAGAGAAGAACCACACGATCCTCTCAATTGATGCAGAAAAAGCATTTGACACAAATACACCATCCTTCCCTGATTAAAACTCTTCAGAGTACAGTGATAGAAGGAACATTCTTCAATTTCATAAAAACCATCTATGAGAAACCCGCAGCGAATATCATTCTCAGTGGAGACATGCTGAGAGCCTTTCCCTTAAGATCAGGAACACCTCGAGGAGGCCCAGTCTCGCCACTGTTGTTCAACAAAGTACTAGAAGTCCTAGCAAGAGCAATCAGACAACAAAAAGAAATAAAAGGTATTCGAATTGGCAAAGAAGAAGTCAGACTCTCTCTCTTTACAGAAGACATGCTACTTTATGTGGAAAACCCAAGAGTCTCCACCCCCAAATTATTAGAACTCATACAGCAATTCAGTAATGTGGCAGGATACAAAATCAATGCACAGAAGTCAGTTGCTTTCTTATACACGAATAATGTAAGTGTAGAAAGAGAAATCAGAGAATTGATTGCATTTACAGAAGCACCAAAAACCATAAGATACCTTGGAATACACCTAACCAAAGAGGTAAAAGTTCTGCAGTCGAGGAACTACGGAGCAGTCATGAAACAAATCAAAGAAGACACGAAAAGTCAGAAAAACTTTCCATGCTCGTGGCTCAGAAGAACAAACATTGTTAAAATGTTAATGCTGCCCGGAGCAATCTATACTTTCAATGCCATCCCGATCAGAATACCATTGGCATTTTTCAAAGTGCTGGAACAAACAGTCCTAACATTTGTATGGCTAATGATGATGAATATTTTTTCATGTGTCTGTTAGCCATTTGTAGGTCTTCTTTGGAGAAGTGTCTGTTCATATCTTCTGCCCATTTTTTGACTTGATTATCTGTTTCTTGGGTGTTGAGTTTGAGAAGTTCTTTATAGATCTTGGATATCATCTCTTTGTAGTGTCATTTGCGACTGTCTTCTCCGATTCCGTGGGTGGCCTCTTTGTTCTGTTGAATGTTTCCTTAGCTGTGCAGAAGCTTTTTACCTTGATGAAGTCCCAAAAGTTCATTTTTGCTTTTGTTTCCCTTGCCTTTGGAGATGTGTCTTGAAAGAAGTTGCTGTGGCTGATGTCCAAGAGGTTACTGCCTATGTTCTCCTCTAGGATTTTGATGGATTCCTGTCTCACATTGACATCTTTCATCCATTTTGAGTTTATCTTTGCATATGGTGTAACAGAATGGTTGAGTTTCATTCTCCTGTACATAGCTATCCAATTTTCTTGGCACCATTTACTGAAGAGACTGTCTTTTCTCCATTGGATATTTTTTCCTGCTTTGTCGAAGATTATTTGACCATAGAGTTGAGGGTCCATATCTGGGCTCTCTACTCTGTTCCATTGGTCTATGTCTGTTTTTGCGCCACTACCATGCTGTGTTGGTGATCACAGATTTATAATATAGCTTGAAATCAGGCAACGTGATAACCCCAGCTTTGTTTTTCTTTTTCAACATTTCCTCGGTGATTTGGGATCTTTTCTGGTTCCATACAAATTTTAAGATTGTTTGTTCCAGCACTTTGAAAAATGCCAATGGTATTCTGATCAGGATGGCGTTGAAAGTATAGATTGCTCTGGGCAGCATAGACATCTTAACAATGTTTATTCTTCCGATCCATGAGCATGGAATGTTTTCCCACGTTTTTGTGTCTTCTTCAACATCTCTCATGAGTGTTCTGTAGTTCCTTGAGTATAGGTCCTTTGCGTCTTTGGTTAGGATTATTCCCAGTATCTATTGGGTTTTGGTGCTATTGTAAATGGTATCGATTCTCTAATTTCCCTTTCTATACTTTCATTGTTAGTGTATAAGTAGGCAACTGATTTCTGTGCATTGATTTTTATCCTGCCACATTACTGAATTGCTGTATGAGTTCTAGTAATTTGGGGGTAGAGCCTTTTGGTTTTTCCACATAAAGTGTCATGTCATCTGCGAAGAGAGAGAGTTTGTCTTCTTCCTTGCCAATTTGAATACATTTCTTTCTTTTTGTTTTCTGATTGCTGTTGCTAGGACTTCTAGTACTATACTGAACAACAGTGGCGAGTGTGGGCATCCTTGTCAAGTGTTCCTGATCTCAAAGGGAAGGCTGCCAGCTTTTCCCTATTGAGAATGATACTCGCTGTGTGTTTTTCTTTTTTTCTTTCTTTCTTTTTCGCTGTGTGTTTTTCATAGATTTTATGAAGCTGAGGAATGTTCCCTCTATGCCTATGCTTTGAAGAGTTTTAATCAGGAACGGATGCTGTATTTTGACAAATGCCTTTTCTGCATCAATTGAGAGGACCATGTGGTTCGTCTCCCTTCTGTTTTTGATTTGTTCTATCACAAATGATTGATTTTGGAATGTTGAACCACCCTTGCATCCCAGGGGTAAATCCCACCTGGTCATGATGAATAATACTTTTAATGTGCTGTTGGATCCTATTAGCTAGGATCTTGTTGAGAATCTTGGCATCTATATTCATCAGGGATATTGGTCCGAAAATCTCCTTTGTGATGGGGTCATTGCCTGGTTTGGGGATCAAGGCGATGCTGGCTTCGTAGAAAGAGTCTAGAAGTTTTCCTTCTTTTCTATTTTTTTGAAACAGCTTCAGGAGAATAGGTATTATTTCTTCTTTGAAGATTTCATACAATTTCCCAGTCAATCCGTCAGGTCCTGGACTCCTGTCTTTTGGGAGGTTTTTGATTACTGCTTCAATCTCCTTACTACTTATTGGTCTATTCATGTTGTCAGTTTCTTCCTGTTTCAGTCTGGAAGTTTATAGGTTTCCAGGAATCCATCCATTTCTTCTAGGTTGCGTAACTTATTGGCATATAGCTGTTGATCATAATTTCTGATGATTGTTTCTATTTCCTTCATGTTAGTTGTGTTCTCTCCCCTTTCATTCATAATTTTATTAATCTGGATCCTTTATATTTTCTTTTGGATTAGTCTGGCCAGTGTTTTATTGAGCTGATTAATTCTTTCAAGGAACCAGCGTCTAGTTTTTTGATGTGTTCTGCTGTATCCCTGGTTTCTAATTCATTGATCTCTGCTCTAATCTTAATAATTTCCCTTCTTGTGTGTTGGGTAATTTGTCTTGTGTGTTGTGTGTTTAATTTGTTGTTGATTCTCCAGTTCCTTATGGTGTAAAGAGAGTTGGTGTATTCGGGATTTTTCTATTTTTTGAAGGAGGCTTGGATGGTTATGTATTTCCCGCTTAGGACTGCCTTTACCGTACCCCATAGGTTTTCAGCCGATGTGTCCTCATTCTCATTTGGTCCATGAACTCCTTAAGTTCCTCTTTGATTTCCTGGTTGATGCAAACCTTCTTGAGGAGGGTGATCTTTAGCTTCCAAGTGTTTGAATTTCTTCCAAACTTCTTCTTGTGATTGAGTTCCAGTTTCAAAGGATTGTGGTCTGAGAATATGCAGGGAATAATCCCAATCTTTTGGTTTCGGTTGAGACCCGATCTGTGACCCAGTATGTGGTCTACTCTGGAGAAAGTTCCATGTGTGCTCGAGAAAAATGAGTATTCTGTTGTTTTAAGGTGGAATGATCTGTATATATCTATGAAGTCTATCTGGTCCAATGTGTCATTCAAAGGTCTTGTTTCTTTGTTGATTTTCTGCTTAGATGATCTGTCAAATGCTGTGAGTGGCGTGTGAAGATCCCCTACAATTAACGTATTCTTATCATTATGTTTCTTTATTTTAGTTGACAGTGGGCTTATATAGTTGGCTGCTGCCATGTTGGGGGCATAGATATTAACAACTGTTAGATCTTCTTGTTGGATAGACCCTTTAAGAATGATGTAGTGTCCTTCTGTATCTCTGATTATAGTCTTTAGCTTAAAATCTAATTTCTCTGATATGAGAATACTACCCCAGCTTTGTTTTGCATTCCGTTGGCATGAAAGATGGTTGTCCATCCCTTCACTTTCAGTCTGGATGTATCTTTAGGTTCATAATGTTTCTCTTTTAGGCAGCTTATGGATGGGTCCTGTCTTTTTATCCAATCTGCAACCACGTGCCATCTTATGGAAGCATTTAGGCCGTTCACGTTGAGCGTGATTATTGCAGGATATTTGTTTATTGTCATAATGTTGCCTGTGAGGACCTCGTTTCCATAGATTGTCTTTGCAAATTTCTGTTCTATATCACTCTTGGGGTCTTTCTTCTTTTACAGAACCCCCCTTAATATTTCTTGTGGTGCTCGCTTGGTGGTCGCATAATCTTTTAGTGTTTGCTGGTCTTTCTTGGAAGCTCTTTATCACTCCCTCCATTCTGAATGTCAGTCTTGTCAGATAAAGTGTTCCTGGCTGCATGTTCTTCTCATTTAGTGCCCTGAATATGTCTTGCCAGTCCTTTCTGGCTTGCCAGGTTTTTGTGGACAGGTCTGACGTTATTCTGATATTCCTCCCTCTGTAAGGAAGGAATCTTTTCCCCCTACCTGCCCTTAAGACAATTTCTCTGAATTTACAATTCCTGAATTTCACAATCATATGTCTGGAGGTCTTTCTACCCTCGTTGACCTTGGGGGATGTCCTCTCTGCCTCTAGGACATGAACACTTGTTCCATTCCCTAGATTAGGGAAATTCTCATCTAGGATTTGCTCAACTATATCTTCTAGTCCTCTCTCTCTCTCCGCCTCCTCAGGGATCCCAATAATTCTGACGTTGGAACGTTTCATGGCTTCTAAGCTGTTTGTTCCAGGCTTCCTCCTGATCCTTCTTTTCTATCAGTTTGTTTTCTAGATCACTAATTTGCTCTTCTGCCTCATTTACCCGAGCTGTTAGAGTATCTGGATTAGATTGGATCTCATTGATAGCATTTTTAAATTCTGCCAGATCAGCTCTCACTTCTGCCCTTAGAAAATCTATGTTGCCACTAATGGTTTTCTCCAACCTAGCCATAGTCTGGATAACTGTTGCACTGTATTCTATTTCTGACATCTTGCTTATATCCATATCCAATAGTTCTGTGGCAGAGGTCACAGTCTCTATTTTTCCTCCTCCTAGTCATTCTGGTGAGAGGTAGTTGAGGGGATGTATAGCTGAAAATATCAACCACAATCCAAGCAAGGTGCACCTTGGAAAGTTTCTGAGCAATCAGAAGTCACCACCAAAGAGATAGAAAAATGAAAAAAGAAAAAAAAAAAAAGCCAAAAGGAGCCCCAAGAGTAAGATTTATAAAGTACAAAAATAAGAACAAACAAAAGACCAACAAAAGAAAAAGGAAAAAAAAGAAAAACCCATCCAAAATGAACCCCAAGAATAAGATTTTTACATTATGAAAAGAAAAACCAACAAACAGAAAGACCGACAGTAGAATGAGAAAAAAAATAAAAACACAAAATAAAGGGGTGGGGGAGTGATGGGAAGGTGGGTATAATCCCTCGATGTGGGCGAGCAAGGGTATTTCAGTTCTTCCTGGGTGTATCTTGTTATCTTTGTTAGAGGACTCAACTTCCCAGAGATACAGGAAAATTAAAACTGGTATATATATAGACGTAGTACTGAACAGGGAAAAAAGGACTACATTGATGCTTATATCTATATATCTATAGATATATATATAGATATAGACATAGATATAGATATAAAAGAAAAGCAAACATGTATATGTACGAAAAAAGTTCAAGTTAAAAAGTTACTATGGAATATGTTGTACTAAACATCTAGTTGACATGGTAAGTAGGTAAAATAATGATAAATAAAAGAACAAGAATCATGAGAACGAATTAATAAAACGAAAAAAAAGGAAAAGAAAAGTTGTATCTAAGAAATATACAGGCTGTGAGGCAATACCGGGAGCTTAATATATTGTTTTCCCCTTATGTTGGGGCTTTAGAGTTTTATGGGGACCCTGTGGTTGTTGTCGTCCTCTTGTTCCTTTGATTTGTCTTCTGGGAGAGGGGCCTGCTGTGTTGTTTTTCAGTCAGTCCTGCTTGGGCGGAGTTGCCGTGCCCACTATCAAAGCTCCAAGGAAACTGGTTTTTCGGGCTTCTGCTCTCTGGAGGTTTTTGTTTCCTGGCTGCTTTTCATGCCTTTTCAGAGGGTTAGAGCAAAGTAAACTGTCCGCACACAGACCTCAGCCTCAGAGAGAAGCCATAGTCTGCTCCTCCCTGGATGGTCCAGAACACACAGACTTCCCCTCTCTGCAAACTCCGTTGAACACTGCAGCCTCCCATGGGTGGTGCGCACTCCCAGCCACCATCTCAGTGGTCGCCCAAGGCCTCTGCTTGTCTCTGTACCCCCGTGCCACCAAAACCACACGTGATACTGGCCTGGGCGTGCCCGGTACCGGTGGCTGCCTTTCCCGGGACCACTGATTCAAGCCCATGCCAGGTGCCTTCAGTCCCTGTGATGGTGGAGGCAGTGGAGGTGGCTGTGGTGGTTGTGGCAGCCCACAGCTCCATGGACCGCCAACTGGAGCCCATGCCAGGCCCACTCAGGTGCGGGCAGGCACTGGCTGTAGCCGTCCTGGGACTGTGGGCTTGGGTCTACGCCTATGGCCGCCCGGTCCCAGCCATTGTCCCCTAAGTCCCTTTGTTCTGTTTGAGTGCTGTTATCAGTCCCTTCCCGACTTGCAGCCGCTGGTCTCCAAGTTATTACTGGTCCCCAAGTGCAGGCACTTTCGCATTGGGGTATTACTTTCTAATGGCTCGCTTCTGGTGGCTCCCTCCCCCTTCTGTTTATGCTCTGATATCTGTCCGCACACTCCCGACTCCTCAGTACCTCCCCACTGATGATCCTCTGCCCCCATAGAGATCCAGGAGTGTGTAATCTTACATCTCAGGCTGATTTCATGGGTGTTCAGAGTGCTCTGGTAGGTATCTAGCTCAATTCAGGGGTCTAGTTAAAATAGGGCCTCCTACTCCTCTGCCATCTTGTCTCTCCTCCCCCTTTCTCTTCTCTTTTTGATGAGTCTGGCTCGGGTTGTTGTTGTTGTTGTTGTTGTTGTTGTTTCATCTTATTTATCCTTTCAGAGTACCAGCTCCTAGTTTCATTGATCTATCCTACTGTTCTTTTGGTTTCTATTTCATTGATTTCTGCTCTAATCTTTATTATTTCTCTTGTCCTGCCGGATTTAGGCTTCATGTGCTGTTCTTTCTCCAGCTCCTTTAGGTGTATGGTTGGGTCGTATATTTAAGCCCTCTCTTGCTTCTTGAGAAAGACCTGTATTGCTATATAATTCCCTCTTTGGACCGCCTTTGCTGCATCCCCAAATTTTGAACCCCTGTGTTTTCATTTTCATGTTTTTCCATGTATTTTTTTAATTCTTCCTTATTTTCCTGGTTGACCCCTTCACTCTTTAGTAGGATGCTCTTTATTTTTTGGTTTGTTTTTTGTTTTTTGTTTTTTTTTTTGTTTTTTTTGTTTTTTTTCCCCAAATACTTTTATTTTATTTTTTCAGTGTTACAAGATTCATTGTTTATGTACCACACCCAGTGCTCCATGCAATACGTGGATGCTCTTTAAACTCAAAGTGTTTATGTTCCTTCCACATTTCCTCTTGTGATTGAGTTCATGTTTCAAAGCACTGTGGTCTGAAAACATGCAGGGAATAACCCCTATATTTTGGTATCAGCTGAGACGTGATTTGTGACCCTGTATTTGATCTATTTGGAGACTGTTCCATGTGCACTCCAGTAGAATGTGTATTCTGTTGCTTTAGGATGAAGTGCTCTGACAATATCTGTGAATTCCATCGGGTCCAGTGTGTCATTCGAAGCCCTTGTTTCCTTATTTATATTCTGCTTAGATGATCTGTCCATTGCTGTGAGTGGGGTGTGAACACCCCACCTATTGTTGTATTATTATCAATTTGTTTCTTTAATTTTGTTGTTAATCAGTTTATAGAACTGGCTGCTCCCATGTTTGGGACGTAAGTATTTATAATTGTTAGATCTTCATGTTGGATAGACCCTAAATTATGATATAGTGTCCCTCTTCACCTCTTATTACAGTCTTTGGTTTAAAATCCAATTTGTCTGCTGTAAGGATTGCTGGCGCAGCTCTCTTATGACGTCCATTAGTATGATACATGGTTCTCCCCCTCCCTCACTTTCAGCCTTGTGGCCTAAAATGAGTCACAGCATACCAATGAGTCTTATTTTTATCCAATCTGATACCCTGTGCCTTTTGATTATAGCATTTAGCCCATTTATAATCAGAGTAATTATTGAAAGATATGAATTTAGTGCCATTGTATTATCTGTAAAATCAATGTTTCTGTATGTTTTCTCTTTTCCTTTCTGGTCTTTGTTACTTTTGTGCTCTCTTGATGCTTACAGAGATGCTTTTAATATTTCTTTTGGGGCTTCTTTAGTGATCACAAATTCTTTTAGTTTCTGTTTGTCCTGGAAGCTCTTTATCTCTCCTTCTGTTTTGTATGAGAGCCTTCGTGGATAAAGTGTTCTTGACTGCATATTTTTCTCATTTAGCACCTTCAATATATCATGCCAGTCCTTTTTGGCCTGCCAGATCTCTGTGGGCAGGTCTGCTGCCAGCCTATGTCTCTACCCTTAGAGGTCAAGGACCTCTTGTCTTGAGCTGCTTTTGGGGTTTTCTCTTTATCTCTGAAATTTGCAAGCTTCACTATTATATCTGAAGTTGTTGACCCATTTTTATTGATTTCGAGGGGGGTTCTCTGTGCCTCCTGGTCTTGAAGGCCTATTTCCTTCCTCATATTAAGGAAGTTCTCATCTATAATTTGTTCAAATAAACCTTCTGTCCCCCTTTCTCTCTCTTTCCTCTTCCTCTGTGGCCCCAATTATTCTAATATTGTTTCACTTTATGGTGTCGCTGATCTCTTAAATTGTCCCCTCATGGTCCAGTAGTTGTTTACCTCTCTTTTCTCAGCTTCCATGTTCTTCAACATTTTGTCTTCTTTATCACTCACTCTCTCTTCTGCTTCATTTATACTAGCAGTTAGAGCCTCCATTTTTTTATTGCATCTCACCAATAGCCTTTTTTAATTTGACCTTAGCTTTTTGTTCTTTTATTTCTTCAGTAAGCGATTCTCTAGTGTCTTCTATGATTTTTTCAAACCCAGCGACTATCTTTACAATTGTTGCTTTGAATTCTAGCCGTGACATCTTACTTATATCCATATTGATTCCAACCCTGGCAATGAATACTGCCTCTTGTTCTCTATTTTGGGGTGATTTCTTCCATCTCCTCATTATGTCTAAAACAATAGATGAAAGGGAGAGAAAATTAAAAAAAAAAAAGCAACAACACCAGAAAAATATACACTACACAAATCAGAACAGAACAGAAGACAAAAGGAAAAGAAAGGGAAAATGAGTATAAAATCAAACGAGAAGTTGAACAGGACAGAACAATAAACTAGATCCTGAGTGTATTTTGGGCTGTTTGTTAAAGGAAACTAGATCCCAAAATAGGAAAGAAAGAAAAACTTTTTTTTTTAATTTTTATTATTTTTTTATTTTTTAATTAACACATAATGTATTATTTGCCCCAGGGTACATGTCTGTGGATCCTCAGGCTTACACGTTTCACAGCACTTACCATAGCACATACCCTCCTCAATGTCCATAACCCAGCCACCCTATCCCTACCCACCCCTACCCCCGAGCCACCCTCGGTTTGTTTCATGAGTTTAAGAGTCTCTTATGGTTTGTCTCCTTCCTGATCCCCTCTTTTTTCATTTCCTTCTCCCACCCCCCACAAACCCCCCACCCTGCCTCTCGAATTCTTCATATCAGAGAGATCATATGGTAATTCTCTTTCTCTGATTGACTTACTTCGCTTAGCATAATACCCTCCAGTTCCATCCATGTCGTTGCAAATGGCAAGATTTCATTTCTCTTGATGGCTGCATAGTATTCCATTGTATATATACCACATCTTCTTTATCCATTCATCTGTTGATGGACATCTAGGTTGGAAAGAAAGAAAAACTTATATATACTCAAAAACGTATTTGAATACAATCAAAGGAACCCAAAAATGAAATATATATATATATATATATATATATAAGTGTGAAAATGAAAATTCAAAAAGATTTAAAAGAAGAATTGAGAAATGAAGGGGGAGAAATCAGAGGGGGAGATGAACCATGAGAGAGTATGGACTCTGGGAAACAAACTGAGGGTTTTAGAGGGGAAAGGGGTGGGGGATGGGTTAGCCTGGTGATGGGTATTAAGGAGGGCATGTATTGCATGGAGCTCTGGGTGTTACACACAAACAATGAATCATGGAACACTACATCAAAAACTAATGATGTACTGTATGGTGACTAACATAACATGATAAAAAAAAAAAGAAGAATTGATAAAATAAGAAAATAGCTGAAGAGGAAAATAAAATATAAAGCTGAAGGACTGAAGAATAATAAGAACAAACTATGAAAGCTATATACTTCTTTTCCAAAGAGCTGGAGTGTTGCCGTTCTGTATGCTTGGTTAACTTGGTATTCAAGTTAACCGGAAGATCCTGCTGTTCTTCTAGGGGAAAGGCCTGTTGCGCTGATTCTCAGGTGTCTTTGCCTGGGCAGAATTGCACTGTCCTTGGCAGGGGGCCAGGCTCAGTGTAAGCGGCTCTGGAGCTGAAGTGAGGGATGAAAATATTGGCACCCTGATCTCTAGTCCCGGAGCTGAAAGTTCATGACCCCCACTCTTCAGTGCATCCTCACAGAAAAGCAGTTAATTGCACTTGTTTCCCTGGTTTCCATCCGATCTCTGTGTTCACCCAGCCTGTGACCAAGCATTTTTATCTCAAGCACGTGACCCTGTTTGGGGTCTCCAAACTTTACAGATGCCTGTGGTGTGCTCCCGTGCAGCTCCACCTGGGGGAAGGAGGGGGTTCTCATAGAGGCTCCTGCTCTTCCTGGGACCCTGCTTGGAGAGCAGTTGCCCAACCTGACCATGCAGTTGTTTGTGTGGCTTATGGCAACACCAAGCAGAAAGTCGGTGCCTGGACTCACTGTTTGCAACTGGCTTCCCTGTTCCAATGCTTGGGATCTCCGCCAGCCTCAGGTACCCCTGGTCTTTTTGTGACCCTGGGGATCCTGAGACCATGCTGTCCCACCTGGGATTATGCCCTGTTTTGCCTCCTGAGAGCCTTTCAGGCAAACTTCTAAAAGTTCTGAGTATGAGCTCCACTGCTTAGAACACTTTCTGGTACCCGGCTTATGTAGTCCCCCTTGCCATTTATCTTCCAGTATATTGCCTCAGATTCACATCTCCAACCTCCTACCTTGCAGAAAGTGGTAGCTCTTCTACCCGTAGTATAGTTAGTGATTCTTTTCTCAGATAGCTGCTTGATTTCACAGGTGTTCAGAATGATTCGATAACTATCTAGCTGAGTTCCAGGGACTACATGAAATTAGGGCCCCCTACTCATCCACCATCTTAACTCTCAGACAAGCTTTGGTTTAAAATCTAGTTTGTCTGATATATGTATGGGTACTTCAGCATTTTTTTTTTAAATGACCATTAGCAGGCTAAATTTTTCTCCATCCCCTCACTTTCAATTTGGAGGTGTCTTTAGGTCCAAAACGAGTCTCTCATAAGCAGTATATCAATGGGTGTTGTTTCTTTTTTATCCATTCTGATACCCTATGTATTTGGACTGGAGCATTTAGTCCATTTATATTCAGAGCAGTTATTGATAGATACGAATTTAGTGTCTTTGTATTACCTGTAAAGTCGCCGTTCCTGTAGATATTCTCTGTTCCTTTCTAGACTTTGTTGCTTTTTGTCTCTCTTTCCCACTCAAAGAGTTCCCTTTAATGTTTCTTGCAGAGCTGTTTCAGTGTTCACGATCTCCTTTAGATTTACTTGTCCTGGAAACTCTTTATCCCTCCTTCTATTCTGAATGACAGCTGTGCTGGATAAAATATTCTTGCCTGCGTATTTTTCCCATCCAGCCCATTGAATATGTCCTTCCACTCCTTTCTAGCCTGCCACGTTTCAGTGGACAGGTCTGTTGGTAATCTTGTATGGCTACCCTCATAGGTTAAGGACCTTTTGTCCCTAGCTTCTTTCAGAATTCTCTCTTTATCTTTGTATTTTGCAAGTTTCACTATGATATATCATGGTGTTGATCTGTTTTTGTTGACTTTGAGGGGAGTTCTCTGTGCCTCTTGGACTTGAATACCTGTTTCCTTTCCCAGATTAGGTAAATTCTCAGCTATAATTTGTTCAACTAAACTTCCTTCCCCTTTTTCCCGCTCTTCTTCTGAGACTCCTAAATGCTGATATCATTTTGCTTTACGGAATCGCTGAGTTCCCTATGTCCACCTTCATGATCTAATAGTTTCCTTTCCCTCTCCTTTTCACCTTCATTATTTTCCATAATTTTATTTTCTCTATCACCTATTATCTCCTCTGCTTCTTCAGTCTTCATTGTGACTATATCTAGTTCGTTTTGCACCTAGTTATAGCATTTTTTTTTTAAATTTCAGCCTGACTAGTTTTTAGGCATTTTATCTCAGCAGCAAGGGTTTCTATGGTGTCTTCTATGCTTTATTCAAATCCAACTGGTAGTCTTATGACTGTTGTTCTGAATTCTTGTTCAGATATATTGCTTATATCTGCTTTGAGTAAGTCCCTGGCTGTGATATCTTCCTGACCTTTCTTTCTGGGGATAATTCCTCTGTCTTTTCATTTTAGATAAGTTTCTGTCTTTTGCACGCTTTGAAAGTTTCTTATGTTTCCTGCTCCTGAGACTAATGCTATATTAAGACAGGGTCATACGCTGTCCATAGCCTGGCAGGCACTCCAAGATGTTTCTTGTATATGCTGTGTGCACTCTGCTGTTGCAGTTCGGCTGCTCTTTCCCACTCGTCAGTCCTCTGAGGAGCTCCTCTTTGCTTGCAGTAAGGAGTTTTTGGACCTTTAACCAAATGTGCTTTGATTTGTTGCTGTTGTTGTTGTTGTTGCTAAAGTAAGCCTGGAAAAAAGGGGGGGGGGAGAAGAAAAAACCTTACTTAAAAAAAAAAAAGGAAAGGAGAAAGAACAACAAGAACAACAACAACAAAAACAAAATACCTAACAATCAACAAATTACAAACCTGATTCCAAAGAAAATGAAAGGAAAAAAAAAAGATAAAAAGAGGCCTGATCCAAAATAAAAGAAAAGGGAATTAAAAGACAAAAGACAAAAAACAAAAAAACTAATAAAGGAAAAACTGATAACCCTGATTCCAAAGAAAAGCAAAGAAAAGGAAAGAAAAGGAAAAAAAAAAAAAGAATGTAAAGCCTCGTCCTTTTTTCAGCAGAACTGCATGTGATGCTTTAAAGCACTCTATGATCATTAGACTTGGTGCATGCAGGGTGCTGCCTGTGCTGTCTTCTGGGGGAGATGCCCACAGCACTGGCTCAGTCAAACCTGTCCCAGTAAATATGTACTTCCAGGCACTTTTGGGGTTTGGTGTCGTCAGCTCCCGCCTCCAAGTGGGGGCCATTGTGTTGCTCTCTGAAGTCTGACTGTGTTGGTGGTGAGGGGGAAAATGGCTCCACCCTACTCTCTCCTCCCCAGACAGGGGATCTCACAACCCCCCACTGTTCAAGAAGCCCTCACAGAATAGTAAGAGCCATCAGCATGCCCAGCACCACAGCTCCCCTGTGTTTTGTCTTTGGCTCGCTGCTGGGATTCGAAACTCCAAGTCTTAAAGAAGCCGGCACCACAGGGACCTACCCCTCTCCTCTAGAGAAGAGCCTCCCCGTGCTGTGTCTGGTGTCTTTTGTCTGGTGTCTGGTGTCCTTTGCCCCAGGAAAACAGTCCCATGTTTGCACGGTGTGCAAAATCTATGGTGTGGCACTTTGAAAAGCAGCGATTCGGTTATCCACCTTCTGCACACGCCTCTGTCCCCTGCCGCATGAAAGGCTGGTGCCTGCAAGGTCTTTTGTCCTTGGAGAGGCACTACGCCCTCTTCCAAATGTACTCCAGGAAGATAACGTTCTCCCTCAGTGTGACCCGGGAGATCCCTACACCATTTTGTGTGTTATTGGTCCAGCGGCCTCCTTCTCCTCAAGAGTGCAAGCTACACCTCCACTCTGGCAAAAGTCATGCACTTCCAAAACTCCAGAGTTTGAGCTCCACAGGCTGTTTGCAAGAAAACCTGCAACACTCAGAACTCTCGCTCCGCAGTCTGTGGTCTGTAGACGTTTTTGTCCTGTGTGAACCTGGTGCCACACTCTCTCAACCCCTCTCTCTTTCTCTCTCTGTGGAAAGTGTTCCTCCCTCCCATGGCACTGCAGTTTTTCTCTCCCTCAATTCACTTCCACACTCCTTGCACCTGCCACGCTGTCTCCCTTCAACTGTGTAGATGCTTCTCTCAGTCCCCAGATCGCTTTCCTGGGTGTTCCAAGTGATCTGACTTCAATACAGGTGTGTCTGAGGGGCTAGGAAAGCCCAGGGTCCCCCTACTTCTCTGACATCTTAACTCTTCCCCATTCGTTTATTGATGGTCACTTATGTTTCTTCCATATCTTGGCTAATGTAAATAATGATGCAATAAACAGAGGGCAAATATAATTAAACAGCAAGTATAATTAAAACAGCATGGTATTGGTGGCATAAAAACAGACATATAGACCGATGGAACAGAATAGAAATCCCAGAAATAAAGCCACGTATATGGCCAACTGATTTTCGACAAGGGTGCCAATAATACACAATGGGGAAAGGATGGTCTCTCTAACAAATGGTGCTGGAGAAAATACATATCCACATGCCAAAGAATGAAAATAGACCCTTATCTTTCACCATACCAAAAAATATGCTCAAAACAAATTAAAGATTTAAATGGAAGACCTGAAACTGTCAATGTCCTAGAAGAACACTTAAGGAAATAGCTTCATGACATTGGCTCAGGCAATGATTTATTGGACATGGGGCCAAAAGCACAACAACAAAAGTAATAATAAACATGTGGGAGTACATCAAACTAGAAAAAAAAAAACACAAGAAATTTCTGCATGTCAAAGGAAACAATTAACAGTGTGAAAAGGCAACCTATGGAATGGGAGAAAATATTGGAAAACCATACAGCTAAAAAGGGTTTAATATCCAAAATATATTGGAAACTTCCTGTAACTCAATAACCAACCAACCAACCAAACACCACAAATAACCCAACTAAAAAATGGGCTGAGGATCTGAATAGACGATTCTCCAAAGAAGATGTACAAATGGCCAAAAGGTATATGAAAGGGCACTTGGAGTCACTAATCATCAAAGAAATGCAAATCAAAGCCATAATGAGATATCACCTAAAACCTGTTTGAGTGGTTGTTATTTAAATAAAATGATAAGAAATGTTGGTGAGGTTATGGTATAATCCAAACCCTTGTACACCATTGGTGGGAATATAAAATACTGCAGCTGTTACGGAAAATAATATGTACGTTTCTCAAAAAAATTAAACATATAACTAACACATGATTCTGCAGTCCCACTTCTGAGCATATATCCAAAAGAGCTGAAATCAGAATATCAAAGAGATATCTGCACTCCCATATTCATTGCAGCATTATTCACAATACTCAAAATATGAATACAAACTACATGTTTATCAGCAGATACCTTCTGGTGTATACACACAATGGAATATTATTCAGTTTTAAAAACAGGAGGAAGGGGCGCCTGGGTGGCTCAGTCGTTGAGCATCCGCCTTCGGCTTGGGTCGTGATCCTAGGGTCCTGGGGTCAGGCCCGCATTGGGCTCCCCACTCAGCGGGAAGCCTGCTTCTCCCTCTCCCACTCCCCCTGCTTGTGTTCTCTCTCTCTCTCTCTCTCTGTCTCTCTCCATGTCAAATAAAAAAATCAAATCTTAAAAAAAAAAAAACAGGAGAAAATCCTGTCATATATGACAATGTGGATGTTCCTGGAGGACATTATACTGAGTGAAATAAACCAATCACAGAAAAACACATCTTGCAGGACTCCGCTTATATGAGGTACCTAAAATAGCCAAACTTAGAGAAACAGAGAGGAAAATGGTGGTTGCCAAGGGCTGGAGAGGGGGGAAATGGGGACTGATGTCCAATGGGTATAAAGTTAGAATTATACGAGATAAATAGGCCCTAGAAATCTGCTGCATGACATCATGCTTATGGTTAACAATACCATATCATGTACTTAAAAATGTGTTATGAGGGTAGATCTAACATTGTTTGTACCACAATAAAAAAACAAAAACAAAAACAAAACCTGTGGTGGACATTGCTGCTATAGACATTGGGGTGCAGGTGCCCCTTCGAATCACTATGTGTATATCCTATGGATAAATACCTGGTAGTACAATTGCTGGGTCATAGGGTAGCTCTACTTTTAACTTTTCGGCAAACCCCTGAACTGTTTTCCAGAGTGGCTGCACAGTTTGCATTCCTACCAATAGTGTAAGAATTTTCTCTTTTCCTGCATCCTCACCAACATCTGTTGTTTCCTGAGTTGTGAATTTTAGCCATTCTGACCGATGTGAGGTGGTATCTCATTGCGGTTTTTATTTGTATTTCCCTGATGCCGACTGATGTTGAGCACCTTTTCACATGTCTGTTGGCCATTTGTAGGTCTTCTTTGGAGAAGTGTCTGTTCATGTCTACTGCCCATTTCCTGACTGGGTTTTTCTTTTCTTTTCTTTTTTTTTCCTATTTATTTATTTATTTGTTTGTTTGTTTGTTTGTTTTTTGGGTGTGTTGAGTTTGATATATTTTGTTCTTTATACATTTTGGATACTACCCTTTATCTGATTTGTCATTTGCTCCTATTCTGTATGTTGTCTTTTAATTTGGTTGATTGTTTCCTTTGTTGTGCAAAAGTTTTTTTTTTTATCCTGATGAAGTCCCAATGGTTCATTTTTGCTTTTTTCCCCCTTGCCTCAAGAGATGTGTCTAGCAAGAAGTTGTTGTGGCCGAGGTCAAAGAGGTTGCTGCCTGTGTTCTCTAGAATTTTGATGGATTCCTGTCTCACATTTAGGCTTTTCATCCATTTTGAGTTTATCTTTGTGTATGCTTTAAGAAAGTGATCAGGTTTCATTCTTCTGCATGTGGCTGTCCAATATTCCCAACACCATTTGTTAAAGAGGCTGTCCTTTTGCATTTGGATAGTCTTCCTGCTTTGTCGAAGCTTAGTTGACCATAGAGTTGAGGGGCCATTCCTGGGTTCTTGATTCTGTTTTATTGATCTATGGGTCTATTTTTGTGCCAGCACCATATTGTCTCAATGATTACAGCTTTGTAATACAACTGAAAGTCCGGAATTGTGATGCCTCCAGCTTTGGTTTTCTTTTGCAACATTCTTTTGGCTATTCGGGGTCTTTTCTGATTCCATACAAGCATTAGGTTTGTTTGTTCCAGCTCTGTGGAAAAAAAAAAAAAGTTGATGGTATTTTGAAAGGGATTGTATTGAATGTGTAGACTGCTTTGGGTAGTATAGACACTTTAACACTATTTGTTCTTCCAATCCATGAGCATGGAATTTTTTTTTTTTTCCATTTCCTTGTGTCTTCCTCAGTTTCATTCATGAGTGTTCTACAGTTTGCAGAATACCAATCTTATACCTCTTTGGTTAGTTTTATTCCTAGGTATCTAATGACTTTTGGTGCAATTGTAAATGAGATCGGTCCCTTGGTTTCCCTTTCTTCTGCCCCATTGTTATTGTATAGAAATGCACTTTCTTTTATTAATGTGGTGGATTTGTGGATGTTGAACCATCCTGCAGCCCAGGAATAAATCCCACTTGGTTGTGGTGAATAATCCTTTTAACGTACTGTGGGATCCTATTAGCTAGCATCTTGGTGCAAATTTTTGCATCCATGTTCATCAGGGATATTGGTCTATAATTCTCCTTTTCAGTAGGATCTTTGTCTGGTTTGGGGATCAATGTAATGCTGGCCTCAGAAAATGAGTTTGGAACTTTTTCTTCCATTTCTATTTTTTGGAACAGTTTCAGAAGAATGGGTATTAATTCTACTTTAAATGTTTGGTGGAATTCCCCTGGGAAGCCATCTGGCCCTGGACTCTTGTTTGATGGGAGTTTATTGTTGTTGTTGTTGTTTGTTTTTCTTTTTTAATTGAAAAAAACTGAAAAAAGTAACAACCGCCCCAAATCACACTCTTTTAAAAATTTTAGACAGCAAAAGTTCCCTTTCAGCCTCTCTAATCCCACTTCCAACAGGTTTACAATTTGGTATATACGTTTCCCAGCTTTTTCCTAAATTTATTCAGAAACACCTATATACACGTGTCACACATATACAAAATGCATTCACATTATACCACTTCTTGCTTTTTAAATTAAAACAAAATTCTTCACATTGGACAGATCAGAACGTATTCACAGATATACCCTATTATTTTAATGGATGTATAGTATTCCACTAAACAAATGTGTCATAACTGATTTATTCATTTTCCTATTGATGTAGAGTTGGGTTGTATTCAATTTCTTTTTTGAATGACTTTGATGACTTTGAGATATAATTCATAAAAATACAATTCACCTATTTAAGGCATACAATTCATTATTTATAGTACATTCATAGAGTTGTACAATTTTCACCACAATCAATTTTAGAACATTTTAATCAACCTCTAAAGAAACCTCATACAATTCAGCTATCACCCCCAGCCCTGAGCAACCACTAACCCACTCTCTGTCTCTATATATTTACCAATTCTAGACACTTTGTATGAATGGAATCATATAATTATGTAGTCTTTTGTGACTGGCTTCTTTCATTTAGCATGCTTTCAGGGTTCTTCCATGTTTGTAGCATATATTTGAAGTGTTCCTTCTTCTACTTTTCGGAAGAGTATGTAAAGAATTTGCATTAATTCTTCTTTAATGTTGGCTAGAATTTGTCTGAGAAGCCATTTGGGCCTAGGCTTTTTCTTGTGGGTATTTTTAAAAGTTATTAATTAACCTCTTAACTTGTTACAGACATTTTAAGATTTTGTTTTCCATTGGTTCCAGTAGTTGGTGTGTTTCTAGGAATTTTTCCATTTCATCTAAGTTATCTAATTTATTGGTATATAATTGTTCATAGGGTTCCTTCATAATACATTTTATTTCTGGAAGGTTAGTAGTAATGTTCCCTCCTTCACTGTTGATTGTAGTAATTTGAGTCTTCTTTTTCCCTTGGTCAATCTAGGAAAAGGTTGGTCACTTTTGTTGATTTTTCTTATAGAGCCAACTCTTAGTTTCATTGACATTCTGTACTGTTTTTGTATTCTCTGTCATTTATTTATCTAGTCTTTTTTCTTTTATTTCCTTCCTTCTGCTTGCTCTAAGTATAGTTTGCTCCTCTTTTCCCAGTGTCTTAGGCATAAAATGAGGTTATTGATATGTGATTTTTCTTCTTGTTAAATATGGGCATTTGTATTTATAAATTTCTCTCCAAGCATTGCTTTTGGTGCATCCCACATTTTGATATGTTGTATCTTCATTTCCATTCATCTCAAAGAGAGTCAACCCATCAGAAAGATAGAGTGAAATTATATATGCACCTAACAACAGAGCACCAAAATACATGAATCAAAAACTGAACTAAGTGAAGGGAGAAATCCACAAGTCTACAATAAGAGTTGGGGTATTCAGTATCTCATTTTCAATAATAGAACAATTAGATAGTAAACAGGGAAATAAAAGAGTTGAACAGAGCCATAATGAACTAGACCTTAAAGTGATCTATAAAACATTTTACCCAGGGTGAACAGAATGCACATTCTTCTCAAGGACACATGAAATATCTCCAGGATAGATCATATCATAGACCATAAAACAAACTTCAGTAAATTTAAGTGGACTGAAATCATGCAAAGTACGTTTTCTGACTCCATGGAATGGAGTTAGAAATCAATAACGGAAAGTTGAGGAACTCATAGGCATGAATTAGACACACTTTTTAAATGAACAACGGATCAAATAAAAGATCAGAGAACATTAGGAAATACTTTGAGATGAATGTTGGGAGATTTTTGATTACTGATTCAATTCAATTTCTTTGCAGGTGGTGGGTCTGTTCAGGCTTTCTTTCCATTTCTTCCTGTGTCAGTTTTGGTAGTTTATATGTTTCTAGGAGTTTATCCATTTCTTCCAGTTCGCCTAATATTTCAGCATATAATTCAGCATGTAATAGCTCATAATATTCTCATAATTGTTAGTATTTCTTCAGTGTTGGTTGTGATCTCTCCTTTTTCATTCATGATTTTATTTATTTGGGTCCTCTCTCTTTTCTTTTTGATAAGTCTGGCTAGGGGTTTTTTGATCTTATTAATCCTTTCAAAGAACCAGCTCCTCATTTCATTGATCTGTTCTACTGTCTTTTTGTTTTTTTCCTGTATCATTGATGTCTGCTCTAATCTTCCTTATTTAACTTCCCCTGTTGGATTTAAGTTTTATTTGCTGTTCATTCTCCAGCTCCTTTAGGTGTATGGTTAGGTTGTGCATATGAGACTTTTCTTGCTTCTTGAGGAAGGCCTGTATTGCTATATACTTCCCTCTTAGGACTGCCTTTGCTGCATCCCAAAGATATTGAACTGTCATGTTTTCATTTTCATTTGCTTCCATGTTTTTTTTTTTTTAATTCTTCTTTAATCTCCTGGCTGACCCATTCATTCTTTAGTGGGATGTTCTTTAACCTCCATGTATTTGTGGTCCTTCCAAATTTCCTCTTGTGGTTGACTTCGAATTTCATAGCGTCATGGTCTGAAAATATGCATGGTAATATCTCAATGTTTTTTTACCGGTTGACACCTGATTTGTGACCCACTATGTGATCTATTCTGGAGAATGTTTCATGTGCCCTTGAAAGAATGTGTATTCTGCTGTTTTAAGATGAAATGCTCTGAATATATCTGCTAAGTCCATCTGGTCCAGGGCGCCATTCAACACCTTTGTTTCCTTGTTAATCTTCTGCTTAGATGATCTGTCCATTGCTGTGAGTGGGGTGTTAAAGTATAGCTAAAATATGGAAATAGCCCAGATGTCTTTCGACTGATGAATGGGTAAGGAGACATGATACACACACGCGCGCGCGCACACACACACACACACACACACAGAGGCACGCACGCACACACGCACGTGCACATGCAATGGAATATTACTCAGCTATCACAAAGAATGGATTCTTGCCATTTGTACTGATGTGGATGGAACTAGAGGGTATTATGCTAAGCGAAATAATTCAGTCAGAGAAAGACAAATACCATATGATTTCACTCATATGTGGAATTTAAGAAAGAAAACAGATGAATATAGGGTAAGGGAAGGAAAAAATTTTAAAAAAAGATAAAAACAGAGAAGGAGGCAAACCATAAGAGACTCTTAACTATAGGAAACAAACTGGGGGTTGCTGGATTGGAGGTGGTGGGGGATGGGTTAACTGGGCAATGAACATTAAGGAGGGCACTTGATGTAACGTGTACTGGGTGTTAAGTGCAACTGGAGAACCACTAAATTCTACCCCTGAAACTAATAACACGCTATATGCTAACTAAATCGAATTTAAATAAAACTATTTTAAAAATTAAAAAAAAAAATACAGTATGTAACATACAATGTAATGCTATTCAGCCTTACAAAGGAATAAAATTCTGATACATGCTGCAATGTGGATGAACCTTGAAGACATTATGCTAATTGAAATAAGCCAGATACAAAAGAACAAATACTGTATGATTCCACTTCCATAAAGTACATAGTATAGTCAAATACATAGAGACAGAAAATAATACAGTGGTTACCAGGGTTTGGGGGTAGGGGAGAATGGAGATTTATTGTTTAATGGGTACAGAGTTTCAGTATGGAATCATAAAAAGTTCTAGCAGTGATGGTTGCACAGCAATGTGAATGTATTTAATGCCACTGAACTGCACACTTAAAAATGGTTAATATAGTAAATTTTATGCTATGTATGTTTTTCCACAGTAAAAATAAAGCATAATTGACTCTTTAAACGAAAATTATAACAATGTGCTATAGGGTTTACGAAATATGTAACAGTAATATATATGACAACATAACATAAAGAGCATATGGGAAGAAATGGAAGCTTACTATTATGAATTTTTAACAGTACTTGTGAAGTGGTATGAGGCTTCTTGATGGGAGACCATGATAAAGCAAGGCCGTGTATTATAAACCCTTAAGCAGCCACTAAAATAGCAAATAAGTTTTAGCTAGTGTGCCAACAAGAGAGATAATTGAAATCGTAAAAAATATTCAATTATTTAAAAATAAATTTAAAAAAGAGAGAAATGGTAACAAAGGAAAGATTAGAAAGACAGAAAGCGTTCAAACAGTGTGCTCACTAAAATAAGCATAGTTCAAATATTAAGACACAAATAGTTTAAAAATAAATGTAAAATTTTATATATATGTACATAAAATGCTAACGGAAATCAAAAGGAGCCTGGAGCAGCTATATTAATTTCAGACAAAGCAGACCTCAGAACAAAGAATATCAACATGTTTGCAGGTGATCATGTCATAATGATAAAGGGATGAATTCATCAAGAGGACATAAAAGGGGGCGCCTGGGTGGCTCAGTGGGTTAAAGCCTCTGCCTTCGGCTCAGGTCATGATCTCAGGGTCCTGGGATCGAGCCCCGCATCGGGCTCTCTGCTCAGCAGGGAGCCTGCTTCTCCCTCTCTCTCTGCCTGCCTCTCTGCCTACTTGTAATTTCTCTCTCTGTCAAATAAATAAATAAAATCTTTAAAAAAAAAAAAAGAGGACATAAAAGTCCTGAACGTTTCTTCATCTAACAGAGGCTCAACATACAAGAAACAAAAAACTAATGGAGCTACAAGGAGAACTAGTAAAATCCACAATTATAGTTAGAGATTTCAACAGTCTTCTCCCAGTAATAGAACAATAGAAAGAAAATCAGCAATGAGGTAGAAGAACTGAGCAAGGCCATCAATCACATGAAACATATCGGCACTTATAGAATACTTCATCTTCATAAGGAAAGAAATACTTCATACTTCGTAAGGAAAGGAGAACACATACTATATTTAAGAGCATGTGGAACATTCACCAAATTAAATCATATCTTGGTTCATGAAACAAGCCTTACCAGTTTTTAAAGAATGGAAATTACAAAAAAACAAAAACAAAAACAAAAACAAAAACAAAGAAACAAAAAAAAGTATGTTCTCAGACTACGTTGAAATGAATAACAGAAAAATCTGCTAACACTTGGAATTAAACAGCAGACCTCTAAGTAACCTGTGGGTCAAAACGGAAGTCTCCTTTGAAATTAGAAACTAGTTTGAACTGAACAATAATAAAAATACAATATATCAAAATTTGTGGGATGCAGCTAAGGCAGTGCTTACAGAGAAATTTGTAGGATTAAATGCTTATGTTTGGAAAGAAGAAAGGACTCAAGTTAGTAACGTAAGATTCACTCCTAGGGAAGGAGAAAAAGAGGAATGAAGTCAAGTCAAATCAAGCAGAAAGAAGAAAATAAGATAAAAGCCCAAATCAATGTGACTTGAGACAGGAAAACAATAGAGAAAATCAATGAAACAAACCAAAAAACTTGTACTTGATTTGGAAAAGGTTATTAGATTGATAAACCTCTGGCAAGCCTGACAAACATAAAAGGTGTGAAGATATAAATATCAGTATAAAGAATGAAAAAGGAGGTGTTGTTATAGACTTGGAAACATTAAAACAAAATATTGCATGCATGGTGACTAATGTAATATAATAAAAAAGTATATTGCAAACAACCCTGTGATGAAAACTGGAAAATTTAGGTAAAGATGGACCAATTCCTCAAGGAACAGAAAGTACTAAAATGCCCCCAAGATCAAGTAGATAACATGAATATTCCTATAACTGTTAAACAAATTGAATTTGTGGTCAAATACATTCTGGGTACTCGTGATTTCATTGGGAGATCCTTCCAGACCGTTAAAGAAATAATACCTGCTGTATACAAGCTTGTGCAGAAAATTGAAGAGGAAGGAATACTTCAAAACTCCACAACTTATTTTAAGAGGCTGAAATTACCCTGATACTAAAACCAGATAAAGACATTACCAAAAGCGATATCTACAGTCCAATACCCTTAAGGAACATAGATGCAAAATAAAAATTGTCAAAAAATGTTAGGGGATCATATCCAGCACAATATTACAATGAATGATACACCACGACCAAGGAAAATATAGGCCATTTCAATATTTGGAAATTAATCAATGTCATCCACCATATTAACAGATTAAAGAAGAAAAAAACCCACATGATTATCACAGTAGGTGTGAGAAAAGAGTCTGACAAAGTGCAACATGCATTCATGATTAAAACTCTCATCAAAGTAGGAATTGAAGGGTACTTCCTCAAGCAGATAATACACATTTACAAAAAAAAAAAAAAAAACCCGCTACAGCGAACATTACGCTTAATGTTAAATTACTGAATTACTGAATGCATTTGTCCCTGAGATCAGGAACAAGGTAGAGAAGTTCCTAACATCACACTGAAAGTCTGAGCCAATGGAATAAAGCAAGACAAAGAAATAAAAACGCATACAGTTTGGAAAGGAAGAAGTAAAATGATTCTGACTCACAGTCAACATGATTGTCTACATAGAGAAGAAAAAGAATCTACAAAAAAACTTCTAAAACAATAAGGGAGTTTAACAAGGTGGCAGGATACAAGGTCAACACACCAAAATCAAACTTATTTCTATGCTCTAGAAATGTCTAATTTTATGCAAAACAATGAACCTCACATATGCCCAACATTTTATGCAGAAATAAACTCAAAGTGGATCAAAGCGTAAATATAAAACTATGAAACTTTTAGAATAAGGCATAGAATAAGACATAATAAATTAGGGTTAGGCAAGGACTTCTTAGATGCAACATAAAAATAATGATCCATAAATGACATAATTGATAAACTGGGCAAATTTGAGATCAAAAACATTTGTTCTACTGAAGACACTATTAAAGGAAAGAATAAGCCTAGAAGAAAATATTTGCAAATCAAATATCTGAGACAGGATTTGTATGCAGAATATGTAAAGAACTCTCAAAACTCAACAATAAGGAAACAAACAACCTAGCTAAAAAGTGAACAGACATTGCGACTTCAACCAAGATGATATAAGGACGGCACATAAGCACATGAACAGTGCTCAACATCATTAGCTATTAAGAAAATGCAAACAAAACTAGCCAAACCACACCTTTTTCAGATGACTAAAATCACACATGCGTGTGCACGTGTGTGCGCACACACATACACACACACACACACACACTCACCAAGTGTCGAGGATGATGTAGGGCTACTCCCAGACATTGGTGGTGTGAATGCTAAAATTTGGAGCCATCCTGGAACATGGCTTGGCAGTTTCTTCTAAACTTAAACCTGGCACTTAACATATGATCCCACAATCCAACTCCTGAGTACCTAACCTGAAAAACTGAAAATTTATGTTCACTAAAAAAGTCTGTGTGCAAGTGTTTAGAGTAAGTCTACGCATATTCTACAAAAGCTGAGAAGAACCCAAGTCCCTTTCAATGAGTGAATGGATAAAACAAACCATGTTATTGATGCATGCAACAACTTGGATGGATCACAAAATGCTGCATGATTTCATATGTATATGAAATAAGTATATGTATATGAATATGTATATACACACACACACACACATATGTATGTATATATATAATTCTCAAAGTGACAAATCTATACAAAATCTATACTGATGGAGAATACATCAGTGGTTGCTGGGGGTTGTGGCCAAGGTGGGGGTGATAGAATAGTTTTGTATACTCATTGTGGTGATGGTTACACTAATCTATACACTTGTTAAAATTCATATAATTTTATGCATAAATTTTACAGTGTGATAATTTGAAAGGGCAACAATTTATTTATTTTATTTTTTCAAATTTTATTTTATTTTTTCAGTGTTCCAAGATTCATTGTTCATGCACCACACCCAGGGCTCCATGCAGCACGTGCCCTCCTCAAGACCCACCACCGGGGGGAGGGCAAGACAGCAGAGAAGTAGGAGACCCTGTTACAACCGGTCCCCTAAAGTGAGCTGGATATCTACCAGAACATGCTGAACACCCATGAAATCAGCCTGAGAAGTAAGATTTTTCACTTCTGGATCTCTACAGGAGCAGAAGACAGCAGTGGAGAGGTAAATCAGAGTGGGAACAGGCAAGCCTATATCGAAGGATAAACAGAAGGGGGAGGGAGCCACCAGAAGCAACCCAAGGACAGTAATACCCCAAAGGAAAGTGCTCTGTGTTTGGGGACCAGCATTAACTTAGAGTCCAGTTAAAAACACTTGAAAACAGCTAAAGATCTTAAGGAGCAACTAGTGGAAGTGGGTGGTCACAGGCATGGATCTAAGCCCACGTTCCCAGGAAGGACACCACCCGCGTCAAAGAGAGACTGGTGGGGGGGGGGGGGGTCCAGTCCGTGGTTCATGAACCTGCAGCTTTCCACTCCTTGCACCATTTTGTGGGCGGGGCGCACTCCTGCAAGAGCCTTAGAGAGCCTGGTGAGGTCCATGAGTCTGCAGCTTTTCTCTGTGTGCACCACTCCGTGGGCTGGGTGCACTCCCGCAAGCTCCTAAGAGACCGGGTGGGAGCCCTAGCCAGTGGACTCTAGGACCGCAGGACGTCCGCCGCCTGCTGCAGGGTCTGGGCGCTCCCAGTCAGCACTGGAGAGGAGAGAACACGGGCGGCCCGATCTCGGGCAGGAATCTGAGTGCATCCAGAGCGGGCCTGGAGCCCGGACAGCAGTCCCGGCAATGGCAGCCACCAGAAGCGCGTTTCCTAGACCTCGCGGCTTTGGTCGTGCGAGGGTGCAGAGGCTAGCAAGGGCCTCGTGAGGCCACGGCGACAGTGACTAGGGGTGCGCACTGCCCATGGCAGGCTGCGGTGTGAGCAGAGCTTGCAGACGGGAGACTGTATTCTGGACCACCCAGAGGGGAGCAGACTGAGGCTTCTCTGTGACTCAAGATCTGGGTACACGCAGATTCCTTGCTTGGAATCTGAACAGGCAAAAAAGCTATGTAAGAGCAAAAATCTCCAAAGAGCAAAAGTCTGAGAAACCAGTTTCCACAGAGCCCAGCCCCTTGATTGGGGGCCAGGGCGACTCAACCCAAGCAAGATTGACTGGAAAACAACGTGGCAGGCCCCTCCCCCAGAAGACAAGCCAAAAATAAGAGGACAATAAACACAGGGTCCCCATAAAACTATAACCCGAACATCAGGGGAAATCAATATATTAAGCTCCTGATAATACCCTAAAACCTGTATATTTCATAGATAAAAGTTTTTTCCTTATTTTTTTTCTTATTCACTTGTTCTCACGTTTCTTGGCTTTTTAAAATTTTTTAAAAACTAGTTAACATTAAAACTAGAGGCTTAAAACAACGATAAACCCAGGAAGACCTGAAATAAACCTCCTCGCCTGCATCGAGGAGTTAAAACCACCCTCCCATCTTAACCTTCTGTCAGTGTTTCCGTGTATTTGCTTTCGTTCTGGTATTGTATAAATCTTATTCTTGGGGTTTATTCCGACTAGGTTCTTTTATTTCTTGTCATTTACTTTTGTCGGTCTTTATGTTTGTTCGTGTTTGTTTATATACCTTATAAATCTTATTTTGGGGGCCCATTCTGGCTGGGATGTATTCTTCTTTTCTCTTTCTCTCTCTCTCTTTTTTTTATCTTTATTCTTTCTTTTTGGTGGTGAATTCCAGTTGCTCCAAAACCTTCCAGGGTGCACCCTGTCTGGATCGTGGGTGATATATTCAGCTATACATCCTCTCATCCACCTCTCTTCAAGATGACTAAGAGGAGGAACACCCAACAGAGGAAAAACCCAGAGACTGCGCCCTCTCCCTCAGAACTATTGGACATGGACATAAACAGTATGTCAGAAAGGGAATTCAGGGTAACAATTATCCAGGCAATGGCCAGGATGGAGAAAAACATCAATGACAACATAGAATCTCTAAGGGCAGAACTGAGAACCAGTATGGCAGATGTTAAAAACGCTATCGGTGAGATCCAATCTAATCTAAATAGTCTAACAGCTAGAGTTACGGAGACAGAGGATAGAATTAGTGATCTGGAGGATAAGTTGGTTGAGTGGAAAGGTCAGGAGAAGGCCTGGAACAAACTACTTGATCACAAACAGTTTGTGTTTGTTTGAGCACAAACAAACCATGAGCACAGACTTAGGGAAATAAATGATGCCATGAAATGTTCCAATGTCAGAATTATTGGAATCCCTGAAGGGGTAGAGAAAGACAGAAGACTGGAAGATATAGCTGACCAAATTCTGAATGAAAATTTCCCCAACCTGGGGAATGGAACAAGCGTTCGTGTCCTAGAGGCAGAAAGGACACCCACCAAGATCGACGAGTCAAGAAAATCATCTAGACACATAATTGTAAAATTTGCAAGTTACGATTTTAGACAAGAGGTACTGAGGGCAGCTAGGGGGAGGAGATCCCTTACGTACAGAGGAAGACCCATCAGAATAACATCAGACCTGTCCACAGAAACCTGGCAAGCCAGAAAGGGCGGGCAAGACATATTCAGGGCACTCAATGAGAAGAACATGCAGCCAAGAATACTTTATCCAGCAAGGCTCACATTCAAAATGATGGAGAGATAAAGAGCTTCCAAGACAGGCAAAGATTAAAAGAGTATGTGACCACCAAGCCGGCACTACAAGAAATATTAAAGGGGGTTCTATAAAAGTAGAAAGAACCCATGAGGGACATAGAACAGGAACTTACAATCTGTAGAACAAGGACCTCACAGGCAACATGATGTCAATAAAAACTTATCTTTCAATAATCACTCTCAACGTGAATGGCCTAAATCCTCCCATAAAATGACACAGGGTTTCAGATTGGATAAAACGACAGGAGCCGTCCATATGCTGTCTACAAGAGACACATTTGGAACCTAAAGATACGTTCAGACTGAAAATGAAGGGATGGAGAACCATTTTTCATGCCAATGGGCATCAAAAGAAAGCAGGGGTAGCGATTCTCACATCAGACAAATTAGATTTTAAGCTAGAGACTGTAGTCAGAGATATGGAAGAGCACTACATCATTCTTCAAGGGTCTATCCTCCAAGAAGATCTAACGATTGTAAACATATATGCCCCCAGTATAGGAGCAGCCAACTACTTAAGCCAATTGTTAATCAAAATAAAGAGTCATATTGATATGAATATATTAATTATAGGGAGATCTCAACACGCCACTCTCAGTAACAGACAGATCATCTAAACAGAATATCAATAAAGAAACAAGAGCTTTGAATGACACACCGGACCAAATGGACCTCATGGATATATACAGGACATTCCACCCTAAAACAACAGAATACTCATTCTTCTTGAGTGCACATGGAACTTTCTCCAGAATAGACCCCATACTGGGTCACAAATCAGGACTCAACCGATACCAAAAGATTGGGATGATTCCCTGCATATTCTCAGACCACAATGCTTTGAAACTGGAACTCAACCGCAAGAAAAAGTTTGGAAGGAATTCAAACACATGGAGGCTAAAGACCAACCTGCTCAAGAATGTTCGGATCAACCGAGAAATCAAAGATGAACTTAAACAATTCATGGAAACCAATGAGAATGAAGATACGTTGGTCCAAAACCTATGGGACATGGCAAAGGCGGTCCTAAGGGGGAAATACATAGCCATCCAAGCCTCAATCAAAAAAATTGAAAAAACACAAATACACCAGCTCTCTTTACACCTTAAAGAACTGGAAAATCAACAACAAATTAAGCCAACCCCATGCACAAGAAGGGAAATAATCAAGATTAGAGCAGAGATCAACGAGTTAGAAACTAGAGAAACAGTAGAACACATCAACGAATCCAGAAGTTGGTTTTTTGAAAGAATCAATAAGATCAATAAATGACTGGCCACACTAATCCAAAAGAAAAGAGAGAGGACCCAAATTAACAAAATTATGAGTGAAAGGGGAGAGATCACGACTAATCCAAAGGATTTAGAAACAATCATCAGAAAGTATTATCAATGCCAATAAGGTAAACAGCCTAGAAGAAATGGATGCATCCTTGGAAACCTATAAACTTCCAACACTGAAACAGGAAGAAATTGACAACCTGAATAGACCAATATCTAGTAACGAGATTGAAGCAGTGATGAAAAACCTCCCAAAAAACAAGAGTCCAGGACCTGACGGATTCCCTGGGGGAATTCGACCAACACTCAAGGAAGAAATAATACCTATTCTCCTGAAACTGTTTCAAAATATAGAAACAGAAGGAAAACTTCCAGACTCTTTCTATGAAGCCGGCATTACCATGATCTCAAAACCAGGAAAAGACCCCATCAAAAAGGAGAATGCCAGACCAATATCCCTGATGACTATGGATGCCAAGATTCTCAACAAGATCCTAGCTAATAGGACCCAGCAGCACATTAAAAGGATTATTCATCATGACCAGGTGGGATTTAACCCTGGGATGCAAGGGTGGTTCAACATTCTCAAATCAATCAACGTGATAGAACAAATCATTAAGAGAAGAGAGAAGAACCACATGGTCTTCTCAATGGATGCAGAAAAAGCATTTGACAAAATTCAGCATCCGTTCCTGATTAAAACTCTCCAAAGTATAGGGATAGAAGGAACATTCCACAATCTCATAAAATCCATCTATGAAAAACCCACAGCGAATATCAGTCCCCATGGGGAAAAGCTTACAGCCTTCCCTTTGAGATCAGGAACACTGCAACGATGCCCATCTCTTGCCACTCTTGCGCAACCTAGTACTAGAAGTCCTAGTGACAGCAATCAGACAACATAAAGATATAAAAGGTATTCAAATTGGCAAAGAAGATTTCAAACTCTCTCTTCGCACATGACATGATACTTTATATGGAAAACCCAAAAGACTCCACCCCCAAACTACTAGAACTCATACAGCAATTCAGTAATGTGGCAGGATACAAAATCAATGCGCAGAAATCAGTTGCTTTCCTATACACTAACAATGAAAATATGAAAAGGGAAATGAGAGAATCGATTCCACTTACAGTAGCAACAAGAACTATAAGATACCTGGGAATAAATCTACCCATAGAAGTAAAGGATCTGTACTCGAGGAAATACGGGACACTCATGAAAGAAATTGAAGAAGACACAAAAAGGTGGAAAAGCATTACATGTTCATGGATCAAAAGAATAAACATTGTTAAAATGTCCATACTACCCAGAGCAATCTATACTTTCAATGCCATCCCAATCAAAATTCCACCGGCATTTTTCAAAGGGCTGGAACAAACAATCCTAAAATTTGCATGGAACCAGAAAAGATCCCAAATTGCTGAGGAAGTGTTAAAAAAGAAAAACAAAGCTGAGGGCATCACATTGCGTGATTTCAAGCTTTACTACAAAGCGGTGATCACCAAGACTGCATGGTACTGGCACAAAAACAGACACATGGACCAGTGGAACAGATTAGAGAGCCCAGATATGGACCCACAACTCTACGGTCAAGTAATCTTTGACAAAGCAGGAAGAAATATCCAGTGGAAAAAAGACAGTCTCTTCCATAAATGGTGCTGGGAAAATTGGACAGCTCTATGTAGAAGAACGAAACTTGACCATTCTCTTACACCATACACAAAGAGAAACTCGAAATGGATAAAAGACCTCAACGTGAGGCAGGAACCTATCAAAATCCTAGAGGAGAACATAGGCAGTAACCTCTTCGACATCAGCCCCAGCAACTTCTTTCGGGACATGTCTCTGAAGGCAAAGGAACCAAAAGCGAAAATGAACTTTTGGGACTTCATCAAGATAAAACGCTTCTGCACAGCAAAGGAAACAGTCAATAAAAGAAACAGGCAACCCACGGAATGGGAGAAGATATTCGCAAATGACACTACAGACTAAGGTCTGATATCTAAGATCCATAAGGAACTCCTCAAACTCAACACTCAAAAAACAGATAATCACGTCAAAAAATGGGCAGAAGACATGAACAGACACTTCTCCAAAGAAGACCTACAAATGGCTAACAGACACATGAAAAAATGTTCATCATCATTAGCCATCGGGGAGATTCAAGCCAAAACCACACTGAGACACCACCTCACACCAGTTAGAATGGCCCAAATCAACAAGACAGTAAGCAACAAATGTTGGAGAGGATGTGGAGAAAGGGGAACCCTCTTCTACTCTTGGTGGGAATGCAAGTTGGTGCAGCCACTTTGGAAAACAGTATGGAGATTCCTCAAGAAATTAAAACTAGAGCTACCCTATGACCCTGTAATTGCACTACTGGGTATTTATCCCAAAGATGCAGATGCAGTACAAAGAAGGGCCACATGTACCCCAATGCTCATAGCAGCAATGGCCACAATCGCCAAACTGTGGAAAGAGCCAAGATGCCCTTCAACAGATGAATGGATAAAGAAGATATGGTCCATATACACAATGGAATATTATGCCTCCACCAGAGAGGATGAATACCCAACTTTTTTTCAACATGGACTGGACTAGAAGAGATTATGCTGAGTGAAATAAGGCAAGAGGAGAGAGTCAATTATTATACGGTCTCACGTGTGGAGCATAAGGAAAAACATGGAGGACATTGTGAGAGGGAAGGGACAGGTGAATTGGAGAAAATCGGAGGGGTGATGAACCATGAGAGACTGTGAACTCTGAGCAACAGACTGAGGGTTTTGGAGGGGTAGGGGTGGGGTTTTGGGTGAGCCTGGTGGTGGGTATTGAGGAGGGCACATACTGCATGGTGCACTGGGTGTGGTACATGAACAATGACTCTTGTAACACAAAACACAAAATAAAAGTATTTGGGAAAAAAAAAAAAAAAGACCCACCAACAGGCTCACCCAAACCCCCACGCTCCAAAACCCTCAGTTTGTTTCTCAGTGTCCACAGTCTCTCATGTTTCTTCTCCCCCTCCGATTTCTCCCAATTCACCCTTCCTTTCCTTCTCCCAATTTCCTCCATGTTTTTCCTTATGCTCCACACTTAAGGGAGACCCTATGATAATTGACTCTCTCTACTTGACTTATTTCACTCAGCATAATCTCCTCCAGTCCTGTCCATGTTGATACAAAAGTTGGGTGTTCATCCTTTCTGATGGCGGCATAATATTCCACTGTGTATATGGACCATATCTTCTTTATCCATTCGTCTGTTGAAGGGCATCTTGGCTCTTTCCACAGTTTGGCGATTGTGGCCATTGCTGCTATGAGCATTGGGGTACATGTGGCCCTTGTTTTCACTACATCTGCATCTTTGGGATAAATACCCGGTAGTGCAAGTACAGGGTCATAGGGTAGCTCTAGTTTTAATTTCTTGAGGAATCTCCACACTGTTTTCCAAAGTGGCTGCACCAACTTGCATTCCCACCAACAGTGTAAGAGGGTGCCCCTTTCTCCACGTCCTCTCCAACAGCAAAGGAAACAGTCAACAAAACAAATAGGCAACCCACAGAATGGGAGAAGATATTCGCAAATGACACTACAGACAATGGTCTGATATCTAAGATCTATAAAGAACTCCTCGAACTCAACACTCAAAGAACAGATAATCACGTCAAAAAATGGGCAGAAGACATGAACAGACACTTCTCCAAAGAAGACCTACAAATGGCTAACAGACGCATGAAAAAATGTTCATCCTCATTAGCCATCAGGGAGATTCAAATCAAAACCACATTGAGATACCACCTTACACCAGTTAGAACGGAAAAAGGAAAAATTTAAAAACCATCCACACACACACACGCACACATGCACACAGTATACCACCACACACATATTAGAATGGCTATAGTTAAATGCGTTGATGATTTATCAAGTGCTGGCAAGGATGTGAAGGAACTAGAACTTGAATACGCTGCTGGTAGAAAATGTAAAATGTTACAACTACCTTGGAAAAGGGCTTGGCAGCATCTTAGTCCATGTAGGCTGCTATAACAAAATACCACAAACTGGGTGGAAATGCAGTTGTTACAGTTCTGGAGGCTGGGAAGTCCAACATCAAGGAGCCAAGCTGGCTACCTTTTGACAAGGGCCTTCTTCCTGGTTCATACCAGGTGCCTTCTTACTGTGTTCTCACTTGGTGGAAGGGGTGAGCTAGCTCTCTGGAGCCTCTTTTATGAGGGAATTAATGCCAATTTTGAGGGCTCTGCCATCATGACCTAGTCACTGCCTAAAGGCCCCCCCTTCTAATATCATCATATTGGGCATTAGGATTTCAACACGTGAATATTGGTGGGGGGAACACAAACATTCACACCATAGCAGGCAATTTCTTAAAATATTACACATACACTTACCATATGATCTGGTCATTCTACTCCTAAAAAATTGCCCAAGAGGAAGGAAAGTTCATGTACAAACAGAGACTTGTATGTTCACAGCGGCTTTGTTTGGAATAGCCAAATAATGAAACATTCCTAATGTCCATCAACGCATGAATTGATAAAATAAAAACAGTGATATTTCCATATAATGGAATACTTCTAGTAATAAAAGGGAATGAACTATTGATACACACAATAACATCAATGGATCTCAACATGCTGAGTCTAAGAAGACAGAAAGAAATGACCAAACTAATGATGTACTATACCTTGGCTAATTGAATTTAAGAATAGAAAAGAAACGAGCTTATACACTATGATTACAGTTACTTAAAATTCCAGAAAATGCTAATAAATATCGGCACAAAGCAGATCAGCGCCTGCCTGGGGGGACTGGAAAAGGTGAGGAGAGGCAGGAGGCAGGGATTACAAAGAAGCAGGGACAGGAAATTCATCACATCAAAATGTTACATTAGTGGTTATCCCTTGGGGGGAGGGGTTGGAAGGAAAGGACAATAAATAGGATTACACAGAGTGCCTCCAAGTTACTGGCAAGATTCTAGTCCTTAACGAGGGCAGTGATCATGTATTCTGCCACATTAATGTACAAATTAGAAAAAAAATATTTTATACACCCTGTGTATGTGTGAAGCATTTAAGAAAATACATGCAAACACCAGACTAATATATCTATTTATATATATCATACAAACAATTATAACTACAGAGTTATTTTATAGAACAGGGATTCGTAGAGTTTTAGAGATGGATGAACTACTATGATCATCAAGTGCGAATCCCTCAGTGTACATCAAGAATAGTGAAGGGACTTGCCTCCGGTCAAACAGCTAAGACTTAAGCCTTCTTACTTCCACAGGAGTGCTCTTTTCATTACTTCCTTTTTTCGTCTCTTGAGCTAGCTCTCTTTTTGTGACTCCAGTTAAGCCCTCTGCCCCCACACAAATAAAAACATGCCTACATGCATAAACATCTACCTAACTACCTACTTACCTATGTACATACATGGCGAGCTGTTAATGTTTAATAACTCGCTCTGTGGGAGGGAGGCAAATTTGTAGTACACACCGATTTTTTCTGATCCAATTTTTCCCATTATGGGTGATTTCAGACTACAAACATGATGTCACTGAATGCAGAATTTTGGAAGAGATGTGCTGTAGAACACCATTTATAGTTTTATCACCATACAGATACAGTAGATGAAAATAGCCTCAAGAGCACACAGATTAATAGTAAAATGTAGTAAAATAATTAGTAAAAGACAAGTTTTGAGTGTTTACAACCTTTGCTTTTAATTTAATTTATTTAACTGTAAGTCTGTATAATTTGATATTTACTAATGGCATGCTTGCCAACTGGCTCACAAAATTTCCTAAAATTTTAATGAGTGACTATCACCAGCTGCTTTGAGCTGGCTCTAGCATACCATTGCTGCATAGATAAATTCAAACTTTGGTGTGTGCTTCAAAAGTTCCTTAGAGGATTTATTTCATCCCCACCATAAAACAAGCAGATTGAGCTTGCATGGCCCTTATTTGCAATATTTTAGCATTTGGGAAAATAGTGGGTTAATTTTATAGATCATTCTTTTATCACCCTCACTAAGTAAATGGTAGAATTGAATATCCAATATGTATATAGAATCCATAATGTGAAATAAAGTAATTTGTGCCTACTATACATAAGCGACAGATCGATGCTGAGATCACATTTCTCCAGATGTGTCTCCCTGTTTACTAAAACCCTGTGCCCCCCATCTATCCCTTCCTCCCTCCCTCCCTCCTTCCTTCCTTCCTTCCTTTCCTTCCTTCCTTCTTTCCTTCCTTCCTTCCTTCCTTCCTTCCTTCCTTCCTTCCTTCCTTCCTTCCGTTTGTCATGGTTTTCCACAGGAAGAGAACCAATAGTTACCAATAGAGACCAATAGAGACCAATAGAACCAATAGAGACAGATAAGAGAGAGAGAAATAGACAGACAGATAGATAAATAGATGAGAGAGAGAGAGAGAGAGAGAGAGAGATTTTACAGAATTGGCTCACATGATTATGGAGGTGTAATAACAATTTTTGATATTCTGTAATAGATGTTTTGACATCTTAGGGTCATGGGGCCATGCTAACGACCCAAGGTTGTTTTCACCTCCACCATCCCAGTGTTTTTGTAGAGGTGTGAACATCTTACTACAAACCATCCGTCCACAAGCTTCGACATTTGTGTTTTGCTTCCTGTCCAATAGGGAACATCTTCCACCTAGCTACTTCCTACTACCATAGTAATAAAGGTAACTTTGTCCAAGTTCCTCTCGGCTTCTCCCTGCGAGTGACCTCATGTGGCCCTGTGTGGTGTGCCATGCCTTCCACCCTCTGAGGAACTATGAGTAATAAACTCTTTTTTCAAAGGCAGTTCTCTCCCTTTCTCTCATTTTACCATACCTGTTAAAACTAGTCCTGGATACAATTTCAAAACAGAAGGCTGGCAAGTCTAAAACCTGTAGGGTGGGCTGTTAGGCTGGAGGCCAGGAGAGAGATGATACTGCAGAATCCCTCTTGATCAGGGGGAGGTCTGCTCAGGCCCTCAGCTAACTACGTGAGGCCCACTTGTATTAAGGAGGACAATCCGATTTACTCCAAGTCCACCTTTTTGAATCTTAAATCTCGTCCAAAATACCCTCAGAGAAACATCCAGAACAAAGTTTGGCCACATATGCGGACACAATGGCCCAGCCAAGTTGACACATAAAATTAATCATCACAAATCCATCTTGGTACCCATATGCATCCCCTTAAACTATACTTAATCTTCACATAAAGACAATAACGAGGTCATACTTCTACCTCTCATGACGCAATTGTCTGGCGTACAAACAAAAACACACTAACCTTTTCACCACAAGAGGATGTAAATCCTTGAGTGAGTTTACTTGAGTTTACTCTCTCTACAGTGCAAATTTGACAATGCTTAAATTATATATCCATTCAAAGTATCTTATGTTACAAGATAAGGGGATGACAGAGGGGAGAAAAAGTTATTAGGTAGACAGATATAAATACAGGTACATATTTCTAACAAAACAAGGAAGAAATACTCATAACAATTAAAATGTTTCTTTCTGTAACTGGTCACATGGCCATAGCTGGTATTTGTAACGACTTTCTTTTATTATTCGTTCCATATTTCCTTTGCCCTCAGCAAGCAACTCAGCTGGCCATGGTTCTTTATTTGGTAGAGTGTCCCAGGCTTTCATTCCTGAAGGGTCTGGGCCGTTAGTAGTCCTTTCTGAATCTTGTTGTTGTAGTTTTCCATTGGGTTTAATTACAGGGCATGTTATTACTAAGGGATGCCTTAAGGGATCTCCTATATTCTAGACATGCTTTGCCATGCCTCTATTGTGGAGTGGCAGTGCAATTTCCACTTGGTGGTCAGGATCAATAACTTCGGTCAGCACAGTAATTCCCTTCTTTGCCTGTTGATTGAGAGGCATAAAGAGCCCAAAGTGGCTAGGTGGTGGTCTTAATTTCCAATTCAGTGGAATCATTATTGTGTCTCCAGATGGAAGTGTTCCTCCCTTTGGAACTAAGACCTCTATCCAGGCCAGTGGAGCATAAGGTCATGGGGACAGGAAGCCAACTTTGTGCAAGTGGGTCACTAGACAGGACAACGAGTGGTCCCACTCCCATTTACACCCCTTGATTCTTGGGCCTGTGACCCCTGACTACGGTCAGGAGAAATAGCACCATATATTGGATGGTGACACAGAGCATATACAGCTTCCTGAAGAGCTTTGCTGCAGCCCTGCAAGGTACCGCCACCTAGTTGGTGTTGTCACTGAGTCTTCAAAAGGCCTTCTTCAAGGGGACCTGGCCTCCCCTACATTCAAGAGGTTCTGTGTCTATAAACTGGCTCAAGTCTGGGAATTAATTGAGGAGGTGTGACTATTTTTATTTCCAAGTTGGACTTTTGTTCATTTGACCTAGAATTTTTCTGGCCATACAGATCAAGTGAGTATTTAGCAGGCTTCCTATACGTCTCTCTTCTAGGAACATCATGATCAACTAGCCAACATCGTAGGTCTCTGGGAGCCAGACTATTCTAATTCTTGCTTTGACTCAGCTGTCCACTATGGTAATCATGTCCACCTTTTCCTTTGGAGGTTGAGTGATGCCACTTGGCCCCTGCCACCCAGGAATACAATTACTCCCATTGCCTTTAGGTTCCCCAATTCAGTAGCAACAATTCCCACTGTAAGTTCTGGTCTACAGAGAAGAATAATGTTCCAGCAGGCCCCTAAAGGTGAGGTAAAAAGTGTAACCCATGAGAAGGTGTGCTCTTCAAGGATGGAGCTCTTCAAGGATTCTGGGGCTCCCCACAAAAATTTATTTCTCACAGTTGTGGTGAAGGGTGTGCTCTGCAGACCCTCTCAGGGTGGGTGAGTAGGTCTTAAATGACAAATCTACTCCAACGTTCAAATCTCCTTAAGACCTTGAATCCTTTCTTCTACACGAAACCAAGGGCAGGTCTTTCCTTTTTAGTTCACTTACTGTGAACCACATTTTGGGTCATGTGTTAACCAACCAAACAATGTCTCAGAGCCCTTTCTAACTATGCTGCAACATTAAATGAAGCATCTCTGCTTAGTGGGCCCATGTCAATAAATTCACCCCAATCCAACTTTATGTTCCTTACACCATTATCCCACACCCTTAATGTGCATTCCCACACATGTCTCCCTATTTCTGTCTGTATAAATTAGAAAAAATGTAGCACATCTTCTCATGGGCTATACTTTTTACCTCACCTTTAGGGGCCGGCTGGGACTTGCGTCTTGTTATAGGTCTAAAAGCAGAAAGAGGTAGTGGGGGTGGGTCCTGGGGAGCACCAGCAGTGTCTTTCAAGGAACTTCCTCGGACTTTATGCTTTCCATTAGACTTCCTTCAGGCAATGCAGGGCTGGAGAGGCTCTGAGGAGAGTTTCTCCTCAGACGGGGGTTGGAGAGGCTGTTTCTACTAGTAAAGATGACTCATGAGACTTTAGGGGCTCAATGTTCCCAGTTTCATCAGGGTCTTCCCCCATCTTCCCATCCCATCTTTAGGATCCCATTCCTCCCCAAACCATGCCTTCACTTTAATAATAGATATATGGTGTGGTTAGGAATTCAAGTTGCATTGTAATTCAGCCATAGGATGAGATTCTCATAGGATAAGATTCTGGGTTTTGTTTTCGGCAGTCTTAGCCTGTGGCTACAGGAGATAAGGTGTCTCTTTCAGGGCAGACATGGAAGCTGTCAGGTCATTTACGAAGTGCTTGAGCAAGGACTTCGAATCTCTGAGCTCATCCTTTTCGTTCCCCACCCTGTCCAGTGACATTAGGAAGAACCAACAATTTTCATTATACTCCTTAGTTTCACAAAAATGTTTTAAGGTATCATGTACATGGCCTGACAGGTCCTTGCCTCTTATCAGTATTTGATTAGGAGTATCCAATAGTGATATTTTGTGTATCTCTATTGCCACATCAGACCATGGACTATCGGTGTGCTCTTTACTATTGGAAATAGAGTTATTAGTGCCTTTAAATATAATCAAATTAGAGAGCCAACTTCAAAACCCCACAACCAATTCGGAAAACTCGTCTTTAAGATTCTGTTCTCTAGAAACAGTTCTGGTGCCAAAATCTGCGTGTGTCAGGGTTCTTCAAAGAAACAGAACCAATAGGGTGCATGAATATGTGTGTGTGTTTGTGTGTGTGTGTGTGTGCGTGCGCGCCTGCGCGCGTGTAGAGACAGACAGACAGAATGACAGAGATAGGGAGATACAGAGAGAAATAAGGAAAGAGAGACAGAGACAGAGAAAAAATTATTTCCAGGAACTTGCTCATGCAATTATGGAGGCTGGCAAGTCCAAAATCTAGAGAATTGGCTGACAGACTAGAGACCCACAGAAGAGCCAACTTTGCAGCTCAAGTCCAAAGGCCATCTGCTGCAGAATTCCCTCTTGCTCTGGAGAGGTCAGTCTTTTGCTCTGTTCAGGCCTTCACGCGATTGGATGAGGCCTACCCATATTATAAAGGGCAATTCGGTTTACTCAAAGATCACAGATTTAAAACCTATTCTCATCCAAAAACACTCTCACAGAGTCATCCACAATAATGTTTCTGTTTGTCTTGTTTGTTTTTAAGGGAGGGAGAGAGAGAGAGAGAGAGAGATGGGGAGGAGTAGGGGCAGGAGAGAGAGAATCTTGGAACCCGACACGGGGCTTGGTCTCACAACCCTGAGATCATGACCTGAGCTGAAATCAAGAGTCAGACGCTTAACTGACTGAGCCATCCAGGCGCCCCCATAATAATATTTGACCACATTTCTGGGCACCATGGCCCAGCCAAACTGATACATAAAATTAACCATTACACTTTATTGTTTCTGTCCTTCTTTCACTCTCTTTTCCTCTCTTTTTAAAACACATAGTATTCCATGGCAAAATGGTCACAGCTTTCGGTTTACACATATTTTTTTTCACATAAAGTATTCTATGTAATTGCCACTACAACCCTATGAGCTGGATAGGGAAGGCATTTATATTTCCTCCTTACATGCCAGAAGACTGTATTTCAGAGAAGCGAGGTGATTTGCTCGAGGCTAAATGGCCAACATTTGGCCATTCCTGGAGTCAAACCCAGGTCTTCTGACTTAAGATTCCTGGCTCTTTCTAATGATTTTAGCTCCCAAAACCTCAGCTGAGAGTGCACTGAAAATTGTAACACTGCCCATATCTTCAACCACTTATTGACATCCATAGTATCTCTGGAGTCACCCTGGTTTCTATGATGTATCATTTGCAGGGTGTGGGGTAGGGTGGACATTCTCAGTGCCATACTCTAGATTATCTTTTATTATTTCTGCATGTATTATATTAGTTTTATGTTGCCTTGGGCAGTTAACAGCACTCGAGAGACACTGGAATTGATGGTATGGTTCTGGAAGAAGTAAGATGGATAGGGTTCTCTTTTCCATTTAGCCCATTTACCATTTGAACAGGAATTGCCAGTGAGTCAGTAAGACGGTGGGCCTGGAGCATTATCCTCCCCTCCTTAGGCTGCCAGCTTGTTTACTCCTCACAGTAGATAATGTTATCACCTCTTATAATGGGCCTGGATGAACTTTGTTGACTTAGGTTCAGCACCATTTTGTGACTGAAACAGCAGACAAAGATTTCATTTTTAAATGATAAGGCTTTAAGGGGCACCTGGGTGGCTCAGTCAGTTAAGTCGACTTTTGATTTCGGCTCAGGTCATGATCTCAGGGTCCTGAGACTGAGCCCTGCGTCAGGCTCCATGCTCAGTGGGGAGTCTGCTTGAGATTCTCTCTCTCCCTCTCCTCCCTCCTCCCCCCACTCTCTCTCTCTCTCTCTCTAAAATCAATCAGTCTTAAAAAATAAATGATAATCCTTTTAAATGATAATGGATCAGAGAGTATACCTTAAACTTGAATTAACCTCCATTTCATTGGCAACTTTTTAATAATAGGAATTAAGTGATATGCTTCACAGGTTGGATGAAGAGAAGTGCAGAGTAATAGACAGAACCTGATGATTTCAATGAAAATAATGCAACGGTCTCAGCAAATAAAACCTTAAAGTTGAATTAGTAATTCATATCATATTAATTCGTTTTTCAGAAAGCCTTTCTTCTTGCATAGAATACACACAGACCAGGAAAGTTTAATAGAGCTCCATGATGGCTCCAAAGCACTTTTCTGTATATCGTGCAAACAGCAACAGGAGATTCAAGAGGGCATATTCAGTCCAACTCAGTGAATCTCATTGGCATCTTCGTGCCTGGTGCTGTGCTAGCGACTGTAAGAAATTCACAGATGTAGCCACTTTGTGGGGGGTGGGGAGGAAGGCATATATTTAATCCACAAGTACACATTTGTGGTGGCCCTTTATACCGTCAGCACTGTTCCAGGCACGACGGTGCTCAGAAAGGAAATCGAGAGAAGAAAATTAATATGTTCACTCTTTTTTTAATATTTATTTATTTATTTGAGAGTGAGAGAGAGAGAGAGAGAGAGAGAGAGAGTCTGTGTGTGCAGGGGGAAGGTCAGAGGGAGAGAGAGAATCCCAAGCAGACTCCCCGCTGAGCACAGAGCCTGACGTGGAGCTCGATCTCAGTACCCCGAGATCATGACCTGAGCCGAAATCATGTGCTGGACACTCAACCGACTGAGCCACCTAGGTGTCCCTAAAGTGTTCACTCTTCAGTGAGCTTTAGTGAGCTTAGAATCTAGTTGGGAGTAATAGTGAGACAGAAAGCCTTACACATTAGGGAAGAAGTAGATTAACCATTAATTGTTGGGCTGTAAGTGCAACCATGTTTCCAAGAAGAAAGAGATTGGCATGGACTGGTACATTTGGAAAGGGAGCGGGAGGGGATTGCAAAACTGAGACTCAGAGGGCAGATAGGATTTATACAGACAGAGGAGAGGAGAGAAGGTATTTCTAGGAGAATGAGGAAAAACTTGAACATGGGCACAGAGATGGGAATGAGCATGGCAAATATGGGAAGCATCAAGAAGAGCTCTCAGGACATGAAAGAAAGAACTGTTGACAATATCATAGAACTGGCCTCATGGGACTGAGGAGCACACAGTGGACTAAGAACCAGAGGGCCTGAATTCCCAAAGGTATTATCCTGGTTCTGCACTTACTACATGGGTGGCCTTGGTTAGGTCAGTTAGATGCTTTGTGCCCTGGTGCCCTGACTTACTCACAGTCATGTGAGGATACTGACAGTAGCCTGCTTCTCTCTCATGCTTGTTGTAAAATCCACAGGAGATGATGTCTGAAGAAGTGTTTTGTTTTTTTTTTTAATTTTATTATTTAGTATTTTTTATTCATTTATTTGAGAGACAGCGAGCACACAAGCAGGGAGGGGGTGGCAGGCAGAGGGAGAGGGAGAAGCAGGCTCCCCGCTGAGCAAGGAGCCTGATGTGGGGCTCGATCCCAGGACCCTGGGATCATGACCTGAGCTGAGGGCAGATACTTAACCGAATGAGCCACGCAGGCACCCCAAGAGGTGTTTTTTTAAATAGTAAAATAAAAATGAGGATCCCTTCTTCCATTTGGTATTATACCAGCATGGTGAAGAAATGGCTCCTGAGTCTATAGTATGGTTTGTTTTCTAGCTGGTTGCAGGCAGAAGGTTACTGCATGTGGGAACAGGGGCTGCTGATTAGTTGATATGAAGGCAATTTTTGCCCCTGAAGAGGGGCAGGCTTGGGAGCCTGAACACAGAGGACTTGGGTTCTCTGCTGGGTTGTATGACCTCTCTGAAAGAGGTCCCTGTTCTCTGACATCAGATTAAACAAGTGACAAAACTGTACACGAAAGCCAGTGAGGTGTGGTGGAAAAAGACCTGGACCTGGAGTGAAATCTGTCTGAGATCAGATTTTAGGGTTCACCCCATACTAAACATGCGAACTTAAGCGAACGACTTGCTATCACTGGGCCCCAGTTCCCTCATCTGTTAAACTGAAGTAAAAACAACACCTGCCCCACTTCCTTATAGAGTGGGTTGTTGCAAGGATCAAATGCACAACATGTGAGAGGTTTCTGTAAAGTCTAAAGTGGTAGGCCAAATTGGCTTATTTTCATTTCTCTTATTAATAATTGAAAACTGAGTTTTCTGACCAGTTGCCATCTACTATTTTAGCCTGCCCTATCATCATTTCTGAAAGGTTATATTTCAGTAGAGCTAGCTGTGCCTTATCGCAATATTAACACTGTAGTTAGGCTGAATTCTTAGGGTTTCTATATAATTAAATCAGAACCCCAGTTTAGGGTGAAGATCACAGAGTCATAAACCATTCAGGGGTGATGGTGGGGAGTCTGGATCTGCAGTTAAAACACAAGGCAAATTTGCTTAGTTTTATTTTACTCCACCTGATCATTTGCTTTATGTGGGCAAGAACACAGAGCTCAACAAGGTTTTCAGAATGTCCCAGTTAACAAAAGTGTTCCCACTCAGTTTCACTACTCTACAACCCTAACAACTAGCCTGGATAAACCTGCACTAGTTTAGTGTCCTCTCAGCACTAGCATTCTAGGCCCGGCAGGCTTCCCCAGTCCCTCCGCAGGAAAACAAAACAAAACAAAAAAACAACCCACAGTGAGCTTCTTTGATTGGGTCTTAATTTCATGTGGTTGTCATTTTGTCTCAAGTTATACAAAATGCCTCACTCACATCTAGAGTGCACAAGGAGTTGGAAGAGGAGCAGGGTATCGTGAGAGTATGTGGAGAGTGCCCTGGCATTATCTCCAACCAAGGGAGAGAGATGAAAGGTGGGTCCTCTCTTCCCGCCCACCCAAACAAGCAAGAGAGTCTTCAAGAAGACCACTTCCTAGAGCTTCAAATGCACCCCCTCTCCATGAGGGACCACGAGGTGCTGTGACGTGGCACCTGGAGCTCGAGGCAGAGCGCATCTGCCCCACCCCCCAGCTCAAGCAGCCTCTAGACCCACTGAGACGTCACCGCGGCAACCACTGTTTGGTCCGCGTCCTGTTGCCCCAGGAGACGCCACAGGCCTTTCCAAGAGTCTCAGAGTGAAGCCAGAGAGTCCTTGGCCCCGACCCACGACCCTTCCTTCCAGAGCGAGGCTCCTGCCTCCAGACTGAGCCCCCCCCCCCCCATCACCGAGGACCAAGTTTCCCTCAGGCTCTCCGAGAAAGGAGAGCAAGGGCAGCCTCATGAGTGAGGTGGGAGAGGTCACCCTCACGGAGGTGACCGCCTCAGTCTCCCCTCAAGCCACGAAGAAACTCCTGGTTTCCTTGGGAGGCGGAGATCCTCCCCGGGCCCCAGTCGCAGGCAACCTCAGCGGAGATGCGATTCCCAAGACCACGGTGGCAGCAGGCGCCAAGGGAAAGGTGCCCAAAAAGGTCATCGCCAAGAGGGTGCGAGGCTCCGTCAAGTGGTTTAACGTGAAGAATGGGTACGGTTTCATCAGCAGGCACGATACCCAGGAAGATGTGTTCGTTCACCAGACGGCCATCACCAGAAACAACCCTCACAAATACCAACGCAGCGTGGGCGACGGCGAGACAGTGGAGTTCGACGTGGTGCAGGGTGAGCGGGGCACAGAGGCCGCTAACGTGACCGGGCCAGCAGGTGCCCCAGTGCAGGGCAGCCGCTACGCTGCCAATCGCCCCCGCTTCCGCAGGGGCTTCTACATCCGCCGCCACGCACCGCCCCCGCGAGGTCCCAGGGGCGCTGAGGAGGACGTCGACGAAGGTGAGGCCAGGGGCGAAGGCTTCACCGAGGCCCAGAGCCAGAGGCGCCGCCTGCCCGGCGGACCCCAAGACCAAAGGCTGCGGCGCTTCCCACCCTACCGTAGGGCCTCCACCGTGTCCCGCCGCCCGTCGATCCTCGCTCCCACCAGCGGCCCGAGGCCCGCCCACCTGCCCGGGTCCGCCCCAGCCTCAAGGCCCGAGGGCGCCCCGCGGCGAGGGCCAGGCCCCAGCTACCTGCTGAGTCGCCCTAGGGGCCGAGGCACCGCTCCTGGTCCAAGACCCTCAGCCGGCATCTCTGAGGAGCCCGAGGCGGAAGACAAGGAAAGCGGGCGTGACGCCAGCGGTCCGCAGCAGAAACCCCCGCCACGCTACGGATCCCGCCGCCCCAACAACCCACGCCGCCGCCCACAGCAGGCGCCTGGTGCCCAGGGCCAGGACGCCGTGGGAGAAGGCAAGATCGGGAAGAGCGCTGCTGAAATACCCGCTTTGGTTGCTTTGACCAAGAAGAGCAGCGCCGCTGAGGAGGAGGACGCCTTGGTCTCGGATGTCCCCTCTGCCACCACCCAGGCTAAGTAACAACATCCTGGCTCCCTCCCCAGGGACTCCCAGGCCTGGGCTGCAGGGAATGTCCCCCTGAGGAGATGATGCCCTTTAATGCAATGCGGTCCAAACATCCACCTTGACTGTTAGATTTGTGCCCTGAGAGAAAACAAATACATGCCCCTTCCCCAAGGTTTGAGGAAAAACTACAAGATCCATATATTTCTAAATTCCCTCTTGCCATCTGTGTTGGCAATTTCTGTACACACACACACACACACACACACACACACGCATGCACACACTTATTCTTTTAAACGATCTGACCAGGACCACAGCTATTATTCTGTGTCACCAGGAGAATTAGTTGAAGTACTTATAAAAATTATTTTTAATTTTTTAATACAAAAACAAAGATGATCTGATATTGAAGATTACCTTACATTGCTGTGTGATATTACTCACTTGAGTGGTCATTTTCTCAATAAATCATCTCATGTTGCTTTTATCTGTTATTGCTGTCTCATTATTTAAAAACATCTTGTCAGCACATAATTGTACTGAGGCAGTCCTTTCAGTCTGTTTCAGAACCAGTTTTAGCAAACATCATACCTATTGTTCTCTGTACAAGTCATGAATTTAAGACTAATTGTGGACTTACTGGGGGTGGGGGTGAACTTCTCAAGGATGTTCTAAAGGATTAGAATACACGGAGAAGGAAGAAGTGTCCGCATCACATCCTCTTCCCCTGCCATTTGAGCAATAAAGCCGGAGGGTGGGTCCAATTACCCACACTTACTAATTAGATAGTCTATGAGACAAAAACTCAAAAAGCTGGGCAAAACACCATGACAGGTTAAAAAAAATGGGTGTGGAGGGAGCTCTCTGGAAGCAGAATTTGCCTTTACTTTTTAATGGATTTGATCTAATGCCATTTAGATATTTAAAAGAAAATGGGCACGAGGGGCTGCGGGGTGTGGGAGAAATGGAAAAATGTTGGTCAAAAAATTGGAAAAATGTTGGTCAAACTCACCAGTTACAAGGTGAGCAAGTTTTGGGGGCCTAACGAACGGCATGATGACGATAGTTAACCATACTGTGTTGCATACCTGAAAGTTGCTAGGAGAGTGGAGCTTTAATGTTCCCACCGTGACAATAACGAAATGATAATTATGTGAAGTGAACGATGTGTTAACCTTAGTGTGGTAAACATTTCACAACATGTGCTTGTATCAAATTATCCCATTGTAAAAAAAAAAAAAATCCCATCTTAGACTTACACAATATCATATGTCAACTATATCTCAATAAAGCTAGAAAAAAAAACTCAAGAAAATTTAAAAAGAAAACGGGCATGAAGCAGGCATAATTTTTGCCATGCATACTTCTGGAACTGAAGAGAAATATCTAGTCCAGATTTTCCATGTGCACTTCCTGATTGGGTCCATCCAGGGGGGCTGTGCAGGATCCCTGGAAGGCTGAACAGGTGAGTTTCAGCCCACCTCAGCCCCTTTCCCATCAGATAGAGAGGCTCTGACTGGGAATGCATTCCTTGTCCTGGTTTTCCTTTGAATATAGGGTGGGATTAGTGGGTGGGTCAGAGGCAGTGTTGGGAGGCGGCAAGTGGGCAATTAATACATTTGAAACTAACAGGAAGCTTTAGAACTTCATTTTATAGATTGAGGAAATTGGATTATCAATAGCAAAGTAAAAATACTTTTCTGGTTTAAATGTTGAGGCCTTTCATACCACATTATAGCCTAGCATAAGGGATTTGGAGAATGAGTACTCAGGCATTCAATATGGCTAAAAATCCTCACTCAATTCCTCATTCAGGAAATATTTGAGTGTGTGCTTGTGCCAGACACTCTGCCAGGCACTAGAGGTTACATCATGGTGAAGAAGATGGCCCCTTCTCTCAAGGAGTCCACGGTCTAGTGAAGAGGGAGACAAAACTGGCAATGACCACACAATGGAGTGAGTACTCTGGTGGAATTAGCACAGGATGTCAGAGGAAACACAGGTGACTTAGGCTGGAGGGGTTGGTTCCAGGCTAAAGGAACCACTACTTCAATACCTGAATTTAAAATTATATCTAGCATGGGGCACCTGGAGGGCTCATTTGGTCAAGCGTCTGCCTTCAGCTCAGGTCATGATCTCAAGTTCCTGAGATCTAGCCCCTCAGGTCAGGTCGGGCTCCCTGCTCCACAGGGAGTCATTTTCTCCCTCGCCCTCTGCTCCTCCCTACCCACCCACCCCTCCACCCTAACAACCCCAGCCCCCCTACCCCCAACCCCACCTCAGCCCTGCTCCTGAGCATTCTCTCCCTCAAATAAATAAAGTCTTTAAAAATATATATATCTAGCAATCGCCACAGAGTTCAGATTTGATAAATTTATGTCAACATACAGCTAGAAGTTGTTACTCCAGACTCCTAGCCCAGTGAACTCTTCCCACTACACCAACTGACTTCTCTGGAGATTAACAGAATGTACCATGAATCACTAAGCATAAGAATTTGTACCGAAACACAGCACCAAGAGAGAGTGGGCCGGCGGCGGGGGGGGGGGGGGGGGGGACTTGAACTGAGACTAAATCTGCTATGACTGGGAGATAGCTTAGATCCCTCCTGGATGCCTTGTCATGCCAACCAACAGGCAGGCATAGATATGTCAAGGGGAAATGCTTTCTGTATATAATACATGTTGGGTTCACAGGCTGCTCCCCACTGTGCGAGGTCGAAGTATCAGAAGACAGTGCATTTGTCAACTGGAATTTTATTTTCTCTTTGGGTAAATAGAGATCATAAAACACCAGCTTAAGGAATCTGGAATTTTCCCTGCTCACATATGTTCCTGACTGGGTCCTTTAGGAGGAGTTGACCTGGCTGGTGGAGAGGTGGGTGGATTGAAGTGTACTCATGTGAATACTGCCTTCCTCAACCACACTCTTCACAATAATCAGACCACTGCACACAAAATAAAATAATAAAATAATAAAATGAAATGAAATGAAATGAAAATGGAACTTTCAAACCAGTCCTAATAGCATGAGAGCAGATAGCCTCCAACGCCAAAGAGAAAATAAAATTCCAATTGGCACCAGTCATTGTGTGCCTTCTCACATAACGAGGATCCGTTAATATTACAGAACATCTACAAAGTGATATTTTCTTGATACTGCACTTGATAGGAAGATAATGGATTGCTGTTGGTATTTCTGGTTCAGACTCATGACCCATTTTTTTCTTAGAATCTGAAGAATCTCATCCTCTTGAATTCATATTCAATTATAATAGGACACACTGGGTGTTCTGGGATGATGCCACAATGTGCACGGGTAATGTCACCTTTCAAATTTCTGTACACTTCAATATATTTTTATATTATTATATATTATACAATACACATTATATACATATGTGTTAAAGAGTTTCAGCTGAGACAAAATGGAGAGATGCCTAAGCTGTTTCCAGAAAACTTTGATTAAAACAAATACAAAAAAAATGTGTCATCTGTCCTAAGCCTCTTTCCTCTCTTTAACTCCTATCCCATGTACCAGATATTACTTGGGTTTCTTCCCTGAAATTTGAATTTAGCAATTATCTTTTTGCATCATTGAAAGGTGACATTCCCCATGCCCAAATATTTAATGAGAGCAGGCTTCCTTGGATGCCACTGATTAGGAAGTTATGCTCCAGAGAGTGTGGGTAGATATGTTATTTGCTGAAGAGCTGAAGCTCTTTACTCCTGTTGGGCTGTTAAAGCAGCCCTTAATTAAGGATGCCTAAATCCTCGAAAGATGGGAAACAACGGAAAATCAATGCTCTTATTTATATACATATGTATATACATATATGCCTGCCCCCAATTCCCGAAAAAGAAATCACCATAGCCAGGCTTAATCAATCTCTCAGGACATACTGCACGTATATACAAATTATATATGTATAACAGAGCATAATTTTATATTTATAAATATTTATATATATAATTTGTATTGTACACAATGCACACAATGCACCCTGTCAGGAACATATGTGAGCAGGGAAAATTCCAGATTCCTTAAGCTGGTGTTTTATGATCTCTATTTACCCAAAGAGAAAATAAAATTCCAGTTGACAAATGCACTGTCTTCTGATACTTCGACCTCGCACAGTGGGGAGCAGCCTGTGAACCCAACATGTATTATATACAGAAAGCATTTCCCCTTGACATATCTATGCCTGCCTGTTGGTTGGCATGACAAGGCATCCAGGAGGGATCTAAGCTATCTCCCAGTCATAGCAGATTTAGTCTCAGTTCAAGTCCCCCCCCCCCCCCCCCCCGCCGCCGGCCCACTCTCTCTTGGTGCTGTGTTTCGGTACAAATTCTTATGCTTAGTGATTCATGGTACATTCTGTTAATCTCCAGAGAAGTCAGTTGGTGTAGTGGGAAGAGTTCACTGGGCTAGGAGTCTGGAGTAACAACTTCTAGCTGTATGTTGACATAAATTTATCAAATCTGAACTCTGTGGCGATTGCTAGATATATATATTTTTAAAGACTTTATTTATTTGAGGGAGAGAATGCTCAGGAGCAGGGCTGAGGTGGGGTTGGGGGTAGGGGGGCTGGGGTTGTTAGGGTGGAGGGGTGGGTGGGTAGGGAGGAGCAGAGGGCGAGGGAGAAAATGACTCCCTGTGGAGCAGGGAGCCCGACCTGACCTGAGGGGCTAGATCTCAGGAACTTGAGATCATGACCTGAGCTGAAGGCAGACGCTTGACCAAATGAGCCCTCCAGGTGCCCCATGCTAGATATAATTTTAAATTCAGGTATTGAAGTAGTGGTTCCTTTAGCCTGGAACCAACCCCTCCAGCCTAAGTCACCTGTGTTTCCTCTGACATCCTGTGCTAATTCCACCAGAGTACTCACTCCATTGTGTGGTCATTGCCAGTTTTGTCTCCCTCTTCACTAGACCGTGGACTCCTTGAGAGAAGGGGCCATCTTCTTCACCATGATGTAACCTCTAGTGCCTGGCAGAGTGTCTGGCACAAGCACACACTCAAATATTTCCTGAATGAGGAATTGAGTGAGGATTTTTAGCCATATTGAATGCCTGAGTACTCATTCTCCAAATCCCTTATGCTAGGCTATAATGTGGTATGAAAGGCCTCAACATTTAAACCAGAAAAGTATTTTTACTTTGCTATTGATAATCCAATTTCCTCAATCTATAAAATGAAGTTCTAAAGCTTCCTGTTAGTTTCAAATGTATTAATTGCCCACTTGCCGCCTCCCAACACTGCCTCTGACCCACCCACTAATCCCACCCTATATTCAAAGGAAAACCAGGACAAGGAATGCATTCCCAGTCAGAGCCTCTCTATCTGATGGGAAAGGGGCTGAGGTGGGCTGAAACTCACCTGTTCAGCCTTCCAGGGATCCTGCACAGCCCCCCTGGATGGACCCAATCAGGAAGTGCACATGGAAAATCTGGACTAGATATTTCTCTTCAGTTCCAGAAGTATGCATGGCAAAAATTATGCCTGCTTCATGCCCGTTTTCTTTTTAAATTTTCTTGAGTTTTTTTTTCTAGCTTTATTGAGATATAGTTGACATATGATATTGTGTAAGTCTAAGATGGGATTTTTTTTTTTTTTACAATGGGATAATTTGATACAAGCACATGTTGTGAAATGTTTACCACACTAAGGTTAACACATCGTTCACTTCACATAATTATCATTTCGTTATTGTCACGGTGGGAACATTAAAGCTCCACTCTCCTAGCAACTTTCAGGTATGCAACACAGTATGGTTAACTATCGTCATCATGCCGTTCGTTAGGCCCCCAAAACTTGCTCACCTTGTAACTGGTGAGTTTGACCAACATTTTTCCAATTTTTTGACCAACATTTTTCCATTTCTCCCACACCCCGCAGCCCCTCGTGCCCATTTTCTTTTAAATATCTAAATGGCATTAGATCAAATCCATTAAAAAGTAAAGGCAAATTCTGCTTCCAGAGAGCTCCCTCCACACCCATTTTTTTTAACCTGTCATGGTGTTTTGCCCAGCTTTTTGAGTTTTTGTCTCATAGACTATCTAATTAGTAAGTGTGGGTAATTGGACCCACCCTCCGGCTTTATTGCTCAAATGGCAGGGGAAGAGGATGTGATGCGGACACTTCTTCCTTCTCCGTGTATTCTAATCCTTTAGAACATCCTTGAGAAGTTCACCCCCACCCCCAGTAAGTCCACAATTAGTCTTAAATTCATGACTTGTACAGAGAACAATAGGTATGATGTTTGCTAAAACTGGTTCTGAAACAGACTGAAAGGACTGCCTCAGTACAATTATGTGCTGACAAGATGTTTTTAAATAATGAGACAGCAATAACAGATAAAAGCAACATGAGATGATTTATTGAGAAAATGACCACTCAAGTGAGTAATATCACACAGCAATGTAAGGTAATCTTCAATATCAGATCATCTTTGTTTTTGTATTAAAAAATTAAAAATAATTTTTATAAGTACTTCAACTAATTCTCCTGGTGACACAGAATAATAGCTGTGGTCCTGGTCAGATCGTTTAAAAGAATAAGTGTGTGCATGCGTGTGTGTGTGTGTGTGTGTGTGTGTGTGTACAGAAATTGCCAACACAGATGGCAAGAGGGAATTTAGAAATATATGGATCTTGTAGTTTTTCCTCAAACCTTGGGGAAGGGGCATGTATTTGTTTTCTCTCAGGGCACAAATCTAACAGTCAAGGTGGATGTTTGGACCGCATTGCATTAAAGGGCATCATCTCCTCAGGGGGACATTCCCTGCAGCCCAGGCCTGGGAGTCCCTGGGGAGGGAGCCAGGATGTTGTTACTTAGCCTGGGTGGTGGCAGAGGGGACATCCGAGACCAAGGCGTCCTCCTCCTCAGCGGCGCTGCTCTTCTTGGTCAAAGCAACCAAAGCGGGTATTTCAGCAGCGCTCTTCCCGATCTTGCCTTCTCCCACGGCGTCCTGGCCCTGGGCACCAGGCGCCTGCTGTGGGCGGCGGCGTGGGTTGTTGGGGCGGCGGGATCCGTAGCGTGGCGGGGGTTTCTGCTGCGGACCGCTGGCGTCACGCCCGCTTTCCTTGTCTTCCGCCTCGGGCTCCTCAGAGATGCCGGCTGAGGGTCTTGGACCAGGAGCGGTGCCTCGGCCCCTAGGGCGACTCAGCAGGTAGCTGGGGCCTGGCCCTCGCCGCGGGGCGCCCTCGGGCCTTGAGGCTGGGGCGGACCCGGGCAGGTGGGCGGGCCTCGGGCCGCTGGTGGGAGCGAGGATCGACGGGCGGCGGGACACGGTGGAGGCCCTACGGTAGGGTGGGAAGCGCCGCAGCCTTTGGTCTTGGGGTCCGCCGGGCAGGCGGCGCCTCTGGCTCTGGGCCTCGGTGAAGCCTTCGCCCCTGGCCTCACCTTCGTCGACGTCCTCCTCAGCGCCCCTGGGACCTCGCGGGGGCGGTGCGTGGCGGCGGATGTAGAAGCCCCTGCGGAAGCGGGGGCGATTGGCAGCGTAGCGGCTGCCCTGCACTGGGGCACCTGCTGGCCCGGTCACGTTAGCGGCCTCTGTGCCCCGCTCACCCTGCACCACGTCGAACTCCACTGTCTCGCCGTCGCCCACGCTGCGTTGGTATTTGTGAGGGTTGTTTCTGGTGATGGCCGTCTGGTGAACGAACACATCTTCCTGGGTATCGTGCCTGCTGATGAAACCGTACCCATTCTTCACGTTAAACCACTTGACGGAGCCTCGCACCCTCTTGGCGATGACCTTTTTGGGCACCTTTCCCTTGGCGCCTGCTGCCACCGTGGTCTTGGGAATCGCATCTCCGCTGAGGTTGCCTGCGACTGGGGCCCGGGGAGGATCTCCGCCTCCCAAGGAAACCAGGAGTTTCTTCGTGGCTTGAGGGGAGACTGAGGCGGTCACCTCCGTGAGGGTGACCTCTCCCACCTCACTCATGAGGCTGCCCTTGCTCTCCTTTCTCGGAGAGCCTGAGGGAAACTTGGTCCTCGGTGATGGGGGGGGGGGGCTCAGTCTGGAGGCAGGAGCCTCGCTCTGGAAGGAAGGGTCGTGGGTCGGGGCCAAGGACTCTCTGGCTTCACTCTGAGACTCTTGGAAAGGCCTGTGGCGTCTCCTGGGGCAACAGGACGCGGACCAAACAGTGGTTGCCGCGGTGACGTCTCAGTGGGTCTAGAGGCTGCTTGAGCTGGGGGGTGGGGCAGATGCGCTCTGCCTCGAGCTCCAGGTGCCACGTCACAGCACCTCGTGGTCCCTCATGGAGAGGGGGTGCATTTGAAGCTCTAGGAAGTGGTCTTCTTGAAGACTCTCTTGCTTGTTTGGGTGGGCGGGAAGAGAGGACCCACCTTTCATCTCTCTCCCTTGGTTGGAGATAATGCCAGGGCACTCTCCACATACTCTCACGATACCCTGCTCCTCTTCCAACTCCTTGTGCACTCTAGATGTGAGTGAGGCATTTTGTATAACTTGAGACAAAATGACAACCACATGAAATTAAGACCCAATCAAAGAAGCTCACTGTGGGTTGTTTTTTTGTTTTGTTTTGTTTTCCTGCGGAGGGACTGGGGAAGCCTGCCGGGCCTAGAATGCTAGTGCTGAGAGGACACTAAACTAGTGCAGGTTTATCCAGGCTAGTTGTTAGGGTTGTAGAGTAGTGAAACTGAGTGGGAACACTTTTGTTAACTGGGACATTCTGAAAACCTTGTTGAGCTCTGTGTTCTTGCCCACATAAAGCAAATGATCAGGTGGAGTAAAATAAAACTAAGCAAATTTGCCTTGTGTTTTAACTGCAGATCCAGACTCCCCACCATCACCCCTGAATGGTTTATGACTCTGTGATCTTCACCCTAAACTGGGGTTCTGATTTAATTATATAGAAACCCTAAGAATTCAGCCTAACTACAGTGTTAATATTGCGATAAGGCACAGCTAGCTCTACTGAAATATAACCTTTCAGAAATGATGATAGGGCAGGCTAAAATAGTAGATGGCAACTGGTCAGAAAACTCAGTTTTCAATTATTAATAAGAGAAATGAAAATAAGCCAATTTGGCCTACCACTTTAGACTTTACAGAAACCTCTCACATGTTGTGCATTTGATCCTTGCAACAACCCACTCTATAAGGAAGTGGGGCAGGTGTTGTTTTTACTTCAGTTTAACAGATGAGGGAACTGGGGCCCAGTGATAGCAAGTCGTTCGCTTAAGTTCGCATGTTTAGTATGGGGTGAACCCTAAAATCTGATCTCAGACAGATTTCACTCCAGGTCCAGGTCTTTTTCCACCACACCTCACTGGCCTTCGTGTACAGTTTTGTCACTTGTTTAATCTGATGTCAGAGAACAGGGACCTCTTTCAGAGAGGTCATACAACCCAGCAGAGAACCCAAGTCCTCTGTGTTCAGGCTCCCAAGCCTGCCCCTCTTCAGGGGCAAAAATTGCCTTCATATCAACTAATCAGCAGCCCCTGTTCCCACATGCAGTAACCTTCTGCCTGCAACCAGCTAGAAAACAAACCATACTATAGACTCAGGAGCCATTTCTTCACCATGCTGGTATAATACCAAATGGAAGAAGGGATCCTCATTTTTATTTTACTATTTAAAAAAACACCTCTTGGGGTGCCTGCGTGGCTCATTCGGTTAAGTATCTGCCCTCAGCTCAGGTCATGATCCCAGGGTCCTGGGATCGAGCCCCACATCAGGCTCCTTGCTCAGCGGGGAGCCTGCTTCTCCCTCTCCCTCTGCCTGCCACCCCCTCCCTGCTTGTGTGCTCGCTGTCTCTCAAATAAATGAATAAAAAATACTAAATAATAAAATTAAAAAAAAAAACAAAACACTTCTTCAGACATCATCTCCTGTGGATTTTACAACAAGCATGAGAGAGAAGCAGGCTACTGTCAGTATCCTCACATGACTGTGAGTAAGTCAGGGCACCAGGGCACAAAGCATCTAACTGACCTAACCAAGGCCACCCATGTAGTAAGTGCAGAACCAGGATAATACCTTTGGGAATTCAGGCCCTCTGGTTCTTAGTCCACTGTGTGCTCCTCAGTCCCATGAGGCCAGTTCTATGATATTGTCAACAGTTCTTTCTTTCATGTCCTGAGAGCTCTTCTTGATGCTTCCCATATTTGCCATGCTCATTCCCATCTCTGTGCCCATGTTCAAGTTTTTCCTCATTCTCCTAGAAATACCTTCTCTCCTCTCCTCTGTCTGTATAAATCCTATCTGCCCTCTGAGTCTCAGTTTTGCAATCCCCTCCCGCTCCCTTTCCAAATGTACCAGTCCATGCCAATCTCTTTCTTCTTGGAAACATGGTTGCACTTACAGCCCAACAATTAATGGTTAATCTACTTCTTCCCTAATGTGTAAGGCTTTCTGTCTCACTATTACTCCCAACTAGATTCTAAGCTCACTAAAGCTCACTGAAGAGTGAACACTTTAGGGACACCTAGGTGGCTCAGTCGGTTGAGTGTCCAGCACATGATTTCGGCTCAGGTCATGATCTCGGGGTACTGAGATCGAGCTCCACGTCAGGCTCTGTGCTCAGCGGGGAGTCTGCTTGGGATTCTCTCTCTCCCTCTGACCTTCCCCCTGCACACACAGACTCTCTCTCTCTCTCTCTCTCTCTCTCTCACTCTCAAATAAATAAATAAATATTAAAAAAAGAGTGAACATATTAATTTTCTTCTCTCGATTTCCTTTCTGAGCACCGTCGTGCCTGGAACAGTGCTGACGGTATAAAGGGCCACCACAAATGTGTACTTGTGGATTAAATATATGCCTTCCTCCCCACCCCCCACAAAGTGGCTACATCTGTGAATTTCTTACAGTCGCTAGCACAGCACCAGGCACGAAGATGCCAATGAGATTCACTGAGTTGGACTGAATATGCCCTCTTGAATCTCCTGTTGCTGTTTGCACGATATACAGAAAAGTGCTTTGGAGCCATCATGGAGCTCTATTAAACTTTCCTGGTCTGTGTGTATTCTATGCAAGAAGAAAGGCTTTCTGAAAAACGAATTAATATGATATGAATTACTAATTCAACTTTAAGGTTTTATTTGCTGAGACCGTTGCATTATTTTCATTGAAATCATCAGGTTCTGTCTATTACTCTGCACTTCTCTTCATCCAACCTGTGAAGCATATCACTTAATTCCTATTATTAAAAAGTTGCCAATGAAATGGAGGTTAATTCAAGTTTAAGGTATACTCTCTGATCCATTATCATTTAAAAGGATTATCATTTATTTTTTAAGACTGATTGATTTTAGAGAGAGAGAGAGAGAGAGTGGGGGGAGGAGGGAGGAGAGGGAGAGAGAGAATCTCAAGCAGACTCCCCACTGAGCATGGAGCCTGACGCAGGGCTCAGTCTCAGGACCCTGAGATCATGACCTGAGCCGAAATCAAAAGTCGACTTAACTGACTGAGCCACCCAGGTGCCCCTTAAAGCCTTATCATTTAAAAATGAAATCTTTGTCTGCTGTTTCAGTCACAAAATGGTGCTGAACCTAAGTCAACAAAGTTCATCCAGGCCCATTATAAGAGGTGATAACATTATCTACTGTGAGGAGTAAACAAGCTGGCAGCCTAAGGAGGGGAGGATAATGCTCCAGGCCCACCGTCTTACTGACTCACTGGCAATTCCTGTTCAAATGGTAAATGGGCTAAATGGAAAAGAGAACCCTATCCATCTTACTTCTTCCAGAACCATACCATCAATTCCAGTGTCTCTCGAGTGCTGTTAACTGCCCAAGGCAACATAAAACTAATATAATACATGCAGAAATAATAAAAGATAATCTAGAGTATGGCACTGAGAATGTCCACCCTACCCCACACCCTGCAAATGATACATCATAGAAACCAGGGTGACTCCAGAGATACTATGGATGTCAATAAGTGGTTGAAGATATGGGCAGTGTTACAATTTTCAGTGCACTCTCAGCTGAGGTTTTGGGAGCTAAAATCATTAGAAAGAGCCAGGAATCTTAAGTCAGAAGACCTGGGTTTGACTCCAGGAATGGCCAAATGTTGGCCATTTAGCCTCGAGCAAATCACCTCGCTTCTCTGAAATACAGTCTTCTGGCATGTAAGGAGGAAATATAAATGCCTTCCCTATCCAGCTCATAGGGTTGTAGTGGCAATTACATAGAATACTTTATGTGAAAAAAAATATGTGTAAACCGAAAGCTGTGACCATTTTGCCATGGAATACTATGTGTTTTAAAAAGAGAGGAAAAGAGAGTGAAAGAAGGACAGAAACAATAAAGTGTAATGGTTAATTTTATGTATCAGTTTGGCTGGGCCATGGTGCCCAGAAATGTGGTCAAATATTATTATGGGGGCGCCTGGATGGCTCAGTCAGTTAAGCGTCTGACTCTTGATTTCAGCTCAGGTCATGATCTCAGGGTTGTGAGACCAAGCCCCGTGTCGGGTTCCAAGATTCTCTCTCTCCTGCCCCTACTCCTCCCCATCTCTCTCTCTCTCTCTCTCTCCCTCCCTTAAAAACAAACAAGACAAACAGAAACATTATTGTGGATGACTCTGTGAGAGTGTTTTTGGATGAGAATAGGTTTTAAATCTGTGATCTTTGAGTAAACCGAATTGCCCTTTATAATATGGGTAGGCCTCATCCAATCGCGTGAAGGCCTGAACAGAGCAAAAGACTGACCTCTCCAGAGCAAGAGGGAATTCTGCAGCAGATGGCCTTTGGACTTGAGCTGCAAAGTTGGCTCTTCTGTGGGTCTCTAGTCTGTCAGCCAATTCTCTAGATTTTGGACTTGCCAGCCTCCATAATTGCATGAGCAAGTTCCTGGAAATAATTTTTTCTCTGTCTCTGTCTCTCTTTCCTTATTTCTCTCTGTATCTCCCTATCTCTGTCATTCTGTCTGTCTGTCTCTACACGCGCGCAGGCGCGCACGCACACACACACACACACAAACACACACACATATTCATGCACCCTATTGGTTCTGTTTCTTTGAAGAACCCTGACACACGCAGATTTTGGCACCAGAACTGTTTCTAGAGAACAGAATCTTAAAGACGAGTTTTCCGAATTGGTTGTGGGGTTTTGAAGTTGGCTCTCTAATTTGATTATATTTAAAGGCACTAATAACTCTATTTCCAATAGTAAAGAGCACACCGATAGTCCATGGTCTGATGTGGCAATAGAGATACACAAAATATCACTATTGGATACTCCTAATCAAATACTGATAAGAGGCAAGGACCTGTCAGGCCATGTACATGATACCTTAAAACATTTTTGTGAAACTAAGGAGTATAATGAAAATTGTTGGTTCTTCCTAATGTCACTGGACAGGGTGGGGAACGAAAAGGATGAGCTCAGAGATTCGAAGTCCTTGCTCAAGCACTTCGTAAATGACCTGACAGCTTCCATGTCTGCCCTGAAAGAGACACCTTATCTCCTGTAGCCACAGGCTAAGACTGCCGAAAACAAAACCCAGAATCTTATCCTATGAGAATCTCATCCTATGGCTGAATTACAATGCAACTTGAATTCCTAACCACACCATATATCTATTATTAAAGTGAAGGCATGGTTTGGGGAGGAATGGGATCCTAAAGATGGGATGGGAAGATGGGGGAAGACCCTGATGAAACTGGGAACATTGAGCCCCTAAAGTCTCATGAGTCATCTTTACTAGTAGAAACAGCCTCTCCAACCCCCGTCTGAGGAGAAACTCTCCTCAGAGCCTCTCCAGCCCTGCATTGCCTGAAGGAAGTCTAATGGAAAGCATAAAGTCCGAGGAAGTTCCTTGAAAGACACTGCTGGTGCTCCCCAGGACCCACCCCCACTACCTCTTTCTGCTTTTAGACCTATAACAAGACGCAAGTCCCAGCCGGCCCCTAAAGGTGAGGTAAAAAGTATAGCCCATGAGAAGATGTGCTACATTTTTTCTAATTTATACAGACAGAAATAGGGAGACATGTGTGGGAATGCACATTAAGGGTGTGGGATAATGGTGTAAGGAACATAAAGTTGGATTGGGGTGAATTTATTGACATGGGCCCACTAAGCAGAGATGCTTCATTTAATGTTGCAGCATAGTTAGAAAGGGCTCTGAGACATTGTTTGGTTGGTTAACACATGACCCAAAATGTGGTTCACAGTAAGTGAACTAAAAAGGAAAGACCTGCCCTTGGTTTCGTGTAGAAGAAAGGATTCAAGGTCTTAAGGAGATTTGAACGTTGGAGTAGATTTGTCATTTAAGACCTACTCACCCACCCTGAGAGGGTCTGCAGAGCACACCCTTCACCACAACTGTGAGAAATAAATTTTTGTGGGGAGCCCCAGAATCCTTGAAGAGCTCCATCCTTGAAGAGCACACCTTCTCATGGGTTACACTTTTTACCTCACCTTTAGGGGCCTGCTGGAACATTATTCTTCTCTGTAGACCAGAACTTACAGTGGGAATTGTTGCTACTGAATTGGGGAACCTAAAGGCAATGGGAGTAATTGTATTCCTGGGTGGCAGGGGCCAAGTGGCATCACTCAACCTCCAAAGGAAAAGGTGGACATGATTACCATAGTGGACAGCTGAGTCAAAGCAAGAATTAGAATAGTCTGGCTCCCAGAGACCTACGATGTTGGCTAGTTGATCATGATGTTCCTAGAAGAGAGACGTATAGGAAGCCTGCTAAATACTCACTTGATCTGTATGGCCAGAAAAATTCTAGGTCAAATGAACAAAAGTCCAACTTGGAAATAAAAATAGTCACACCTCCTCAATTAATTCCCAGACTTGAGCCAGTTTATAGACACAGAACCTCTTGAATGTAGGGGAGGCCAGGTCCCCTTGAAGAAGGCCTTTTGAAGACTCAGTGACAACACCAACTAGGTGGCGGTACCTTGCAGGGCTGCAGCAAAGCTCTTCAGGAAGCTGTATATGCTCTGTGTCACCATCCAATATATGGTGCTATTTCTCCTGACCGTAGTCAGGGGTCACAGGCCCAAGAATCAAGGGGTGTAAATGGGAGTGGGACCACTCGTTGTCCTGTCTAGTGACCCACTTGCACAAAGTTGGCTTCCTGTCCCCATGACCTTATGCTCCACTGGCCTGGATAGAGGTCTTAGTTCCAAAGGGAGGAACACTTCCATCTGGAGACACAATAATGATTCCACTGAATTGGAAATTAAGACCACCACCTAGCCACTTTGGGCTCTTTATGCCTCTCAATCAACAGGCAAAGAAGGGAATTACTGTGCTGACCGAAGTTATTGATCCTGACCACCAAGTGGAAATTGCACTGCCACTCCACAATAGAGGCATGGCAAAGCATGTCTAGAATATAGGAGATCCCTTAAGGCATCCCTTAGTAATAACATGCCCTGTAATTAAACCCAATGGAAAACTACAACAACAAGATTCAGAAAGGACTACTAACGGCCCAGACCCTTCAGGAATGAAAGCCTGGGACACTCTACCAAATAAAGAACCATGGCCAGCTGAGTTGCTTGCTGAGGGCAAAGGAAATATGGAACGAATAATAAAAGAAAGTCGTTACAAATACCAGCTATGGCCATGTGACCAGTTACAGAAAGAAACATTTTAATTGTTATGAGTATTTCTTCCTTGTTTTGTTAGAAATATGTACCTGTATTTATATCTGTCTACCTAATAACTTTTTCTCCCCTCTGTCATCCCCTTATCTTGTAACATAAGATACTTTGAATGGATATATAATTTAAGCATTGTCAAATTTGCACTGTAGAGAGAGTAAACTCAAGTAAACTCACTCAAGGATTTACATCCTCTTGTGGTGAAAAGGTTAGTGTGTTTTTGTTTGTACGCCAGACAATTGCGTCATGAGAGGTAGAAGTATGACCTCGTTATTGTCTTTATGTGAAGATTAAGTATAGTTTAAGGGGATGCATATGGGTACCAAGATGGATTTGTGATGATTAATTTTATGTGTCAACTTGGCTGGGCCATTGTGTCCGCATATGTGGCCAAACTTTGTTCTGGATGTTTCTCTGAGGGTATTTTGGACGAGATTTAAGATTCAAAAAGGTGGACTTGGAGTAAATCGGATTGTCCTCCTTAATACAAGTGGGCCTCACGTAGTTAGCTGAGGGCCTGAGCAGACCTCCCCCTGATCAAGAGGGATTCTGCAGTATCATCTCTCTCCTGGCCTCCAGCCTAACAGCCCACCCTACAGGTTTTAGACTTGCCAGCCTTCTGTTTTGAAATTGTATCCAGGACTAGTTTTAACAGGTATGGTAAAATGAGAGAAAGGGAGAGAACTGCCTTTGAAAAAAGAGTTTATTACTCATAGTTCCTCAGAGGGTGGAAGGCATGGCACACCACACAGGGCCACATGAGGTCACTCGCAGGGAGAAGCCGAGAGGAACTTGGACAAAGTTACCTTTATTACTATGGTAGTAGGAAGTAGCTAGGTGGAAGATGTTCCCTATTGGACAGGAAGCAAAACACAAATGTCGAAGCTTGTGGACGGATGGTTTGTAGTAAGATGTTCACACCTCTACAAAAACACTGGGATGGTGGAGGTGAAAACAACCTTGGGTCGTTAGCATGGCCCCATGACCCTAAGATGTCAAAACATCTATTACAGAATATCAAAAATTGTTATTACACCTCCATAATCATGTGAGCCAATTCTGTAAAATCTCTCTCTCTCTCTCTCTCTCTCTCTCATCTATTTATCTATCTGTCTGTCTATTTCTCTCTCTCTTATCTGTCTCTATTGGTTCTATTGGTCTCTATTGGTCTCTATTGGTAACTATTGGTTCTCTTCCTGTGGAAAACCATGACAAACGGAAGGAAGGAAGGAAGGAAGGAAGGAAGGAAGGAAGGAAGGAAGGAAGGAAAGAAGGAAGGAAGGAAAGGAAGGAAGGAAGGAAGGAGGGAGGGAGGGAGGAAGGGATAGATGGGGGGCACAGGGTTTTAGTAAACAGGGAGACACATCTGGAGAAATGTGATCTCAGCATCGATCTGTCGCTTATGTATAGTAGGCACAAATTACTTTATTTCACATTATGGATTCTATATACATATTGGATATTCAATTCTACCATTTACTTAGTGAGGGTGATAAAAGAATGATCTATAAAATTAACCCACTATTTTCCCAAATGCTAAAATATTGCAAATAAGGGCCATGCAAGCTCAATCTGCTTGTTTTATGGTGGGGATGAAATAAATCCTCTAAGGAACTTTTGAAGCACACACCAAAGTTTGAATTTATCTATGCAGCAATGGTATGCTAGAGCCAGCTCAAAGCAGCTGGTGATAGTCACTCATTAAAATTTTAGGAAATTTTGTGAGCCAGTTGGCAAGCATGCCATTAGTAAATATCAAATTATACAGACTTACAGTTAAATAAATTAAATTAAAAGCAAAGGTTGTAAACACTCAAAACTTGTCTTTTACTAATTATTTTACTACATTTTACTATTAATCTGTGTGCTCTTGAGGCTATTTTCATCTACTGTATCTGTATGGTGATAAAACTATAAATGGTGTTCTACAGCACATCTCTTCCAAAATTCTGCATTCAGTGACATCATGTTTGTAGTCTGAAATCACCCATAATGGGAAAAATTGGATCAGAAAAAATCGGTGTGTACTACAAATTTGCCTCCCTCCCACAGAGCGAGTTATTAAACATTAACAGCTCGCCATGTATGTACATAGGTAAGTAGGTAGTTAGGTAGATGTTTATGCATGTAGGCATGTTTTTATTTGTGTGGGGGCAGAGGGCTTAACTGGAGTCACAAAAAGAGAGCTAGCTCAAGAGACGAAAAAAGGAAGTAATGAAAAGAGCACTCCTGTGGAAGTAAGAAGGCTTAAGTCTTAGCTGTTTGACCGGAGGCAAGTCCCTTCACTATTCTTGATGTACACTGAGGGATTCGCACTTGATGATCATAGTAGTTCATCCATCTCTAAAACTCTACGAATCCCTGTTCTATAAAATAACTCTGTAGTTATAATTGTTTGTATGATATATATAAATAGATATATTAGTCTGGTGTTTGCATGTATTTTCTTAAATGCTTCACACATACACAGGGTGTATAAAATATTTTTTTTCTAATTTGTACATTAATGTGGCAGAATACATGATCACTGCCCTCGTTAAGGACTAGAATCTTGCCAGTAACTTGGAGGCACTCTGTGTAATCCTATTTATTGTCCTTTCCTTCCAACCCCTCCCCCCAAGGGATAACCACTAATGTAACATTTTGATGTGATGAATTTCCTGTCCCTGCTTCTTTGTAATCCCTGCCTCCTGCCTCTCCTCACCTTTTCCAGTCCCCCCAGGCAGGCGCTGATCTGCTTTGTGCCGATATTTATTAGCATTTTCTGGAATTTTAAGTAACTGTAATCATAGTGTATAAGCTCGTTTCTTTTCTATTCTTAAATTCAATTAGCCAAGGTATAGTACATCATTAGTTTGGTCATTTCTTTCTGTCTTCTTAGACTCAGCATGTTGAGATCCATTGATGTTATTGTGTGTATCAATAGTTCATTCCCTTTTATTACTAGAAGTATTCCATTATATGGAAATATCACTGTTTTTATTTTATCAATTCATGCGTTGATGGACATTAGGAATGTTTCATTATTTGGCTATTCCAAACAAAGCCGCTGTGAACATACAAGTCTCTGTTTGTACATGAACTTTCCTTCCTCTTGGGCAATTTTTTAGGAGTAGAATGACCAGATCATATGGTAAGTGTATGTGTAATATTTTAAGAAATTGCCTGCTATGGTGTGAATGTTTGTGTTCCCCCCACCAATATTCACGTGTTGAAATCCTAATGCCCAATATGATGATATTAGAAGGGGGGGCCTTTAGGCAGTGACTAGGTCATGATGGCAGAGCCCTCAAAATTGGCATTAATTCCCTCATAAAAGAGGCTCCAGAGAGCTAGCTCACCCCTTCCACCAAGTGAGAACACAGTAAGAAGGCACCTGGTATGAACCAGGAAGAAGGCCCTTGTCAAAAGGTAGCCAGCTTGGCTCCTTGATGTTGGACTTCCCAGCCTCCAGAACTGTAACAACTGCATTTCCACCCAGTTTGTGGTATTTTGTTATAGCAGCCTACATGGACTAAGATGCTGCCAAGCCCTTTTCCAAGGTAGTTGTAACATTTTACATTTTCTACCAGCAGCGTATTCAAGTTCTAGTTCCTTCACATCCTTGCCAGCACTTGATAAATCATCAACGCATTTAACTATAGCCATTCTAATATGTGTGTGGTGGTATACTGTGTGCATGTGTGCGTGTGTGTGTGTGGATGGTTTTTAAATTTTTCCTTTTTCCGTTCTAACTGGTGTAAGGTGGTATCTCAATGTGGTTTTGATTTGAATCTCCCTGATGGCTAATGAGGATGAACATTTTTTCATGCGTCTGTTAGCCATTTGTAGGTCTTCTTTGGAGAAGTGTCTGTTCATGTCTTCTGCCCATTTTTTGACGTGATTATCTGTTCTTTGAGTGTTGAGTTCGAGGAGTTCTTTATAGATCTTAGATATCAGACCATTGTCTGTAGTGTCATTTGCGAATATCTTCTCCCATTCTGTGGGTTGCCTATTTGTTTTGTTGACTGTTTCCTTTGCTGTTGGAGAGGACGTGGAGAAAGGGGCACCCTCTTACACTGTTGGTGGGAATGCAAGTTGGTGCAGCCACTTTGGAAAACAGTGTGGAGATTCCTCAAGAAATTAAAACTAGAGCTACCCTATGACCCTGTACTTGCACTACCGGGTATTTATCCCAAAGATGCAGATGTAGTGAAAACAAGGGCCACATGTACCCCAATGCTCATAGCAGCAATGGCCACAATCGCCAAACTGTGGAAAGAGCCAAGATGCCCTTCAACAGACGAATGGATAAAGAAGATATGGTCCATATACACAGTGGAATATTATGCCGCCATCAGAAAGGATGAACACCCAACTTTTGTATCAACATGGACAGGACTGGAGGAGATTATGCTGAGTGAAATAAGTCAAGTAGAGAGAGTCAATTATCATAGGGTCTCCCTTAAGTGTGGAGCATAAGGAAAAACATGGAGGAAATTGGGAGAAGGAAAGGAAGGGTGAATTGGGAGAAATCGGAGGGGGAGAAGAAACATGAGAGACTGTGGACACTGAGAAACAAACTGAGGGTTTTGGAGCGTGGGGGTTTGGGTGAGCCTGTTGGTGGGTCTTTTTTTTTTTTTTTCCCAAATACTTTTATTTTGTGTTTTGTGTTACAAGAGTCATTGTTCATGTACCACACCCAGTGCACCATGCAGTATGTGCCCTCCTCAATACCCACCACCAGGCTCACCCAAAACCCCACCCCTACCCCTCCAAAACCCTCAGTCTGTTGCTCAGAGTTCACAGTCTCTCATGGTTCATCACCCCTCCGATTTTCTCCAATTCACCTGTCCCTTCCCTCTCACAATGTCCTCCATGTTTTTCCTTATGCTCCACACGTGAGACCGTATAATAATTGACTCTCTCCTCTTGCCTTATTTCACTCAGCATAATCTCTTCTAGTCCAGTCCATGTTGAAAAAAAGTTGGGTATTCATCCTCTCTGGTGGAGGCATAATATTCCATTGTGTATATGGACCATATCTTCTTTATCCATTCATCTGTTGAAGGGCATCTTGGCTCTTTCCACAGTTTGGCGATTGTGGCCATTGCTGCTATGAGCATTGGGGTACATGTGGCCCTTCTTTGTACTGCATCTGCATCTTTGGGATAAATACCCAGTAGTGCAATTACAGGGTCATAGGGTAGCTCTAGTTTTAATTTCTTGAGGAATCTCCATACTGTTTTCCAAAGTGGCTGCACCAACTTGCATTCCCACCAAGAGTAGAAGAGGGTTCCCCTTTCTCCACATCCTCTCCAACATTTGTTGCTTACTGTCTTGTTGATTTGGGCCATTCTAACTGGTGTGAGGTGGTGTCTCAGTGTGGTTTTGGCTTGAATCTCCCCGATGGCTAATGATGATGAACATTTTTTCATGTGTCTGTTAGCCATTTGTAGGTCTTCTTTGGAGAAGTGTCTGTTCATGTCTTCTGCCCATTTTTTGACGTGATTATCTGTTTTTTGAGTGTTGAGTTTGAGGAGTTCCTTATGGATCTTAGATATCAGACCTTAGTCTGTAGTGTCATTTGCGAATATCTTCTCCCATTCCGTGGGTTGCCTGTTTCTTTTATTGACTGTTTCCTTTGCTGTGCAGAAGCGTTTTATCTTGATGAAGTCCCAAAAGTTCATTTTCGCTTTTGGTTCCTTTGCCTTCAGAGACATGTCCCGAAAGAAGTTGCTGGGGCTGATGTCGAAGAGGTTACTGCCTATGTTCTCCTCTAGGATTTTGATAGGTTCCTGCCTCACGTTGAGGTCTTTTATCCATTTCGAGTTTCTCTTTGTGTATGGTGTAAGAGAATGGTCAAGTTTCGTTCTTCTACATAGAGCTGTCCAATTTTCCCAGCACCATTTATGGAAGAGACTGTCTTTTTTCCACTGGATATTTCTTCCTGCTTTGTCAAAGATTACTTGACCGTAGAGTTGTGGGTCCATATCTGGGCTCTCTAATCTGTTCCACTGGTCCATGTGTCTGTTTTTGTGCCAGTACCATGCAGTCTTGGTGATCACCGCTTTGTAGTAAAGCTTGAAATCACGCAATGTGATGCCCTCAGCTTTGTTTTTCTTTTTTAACACTTCCTCAGCAATTTGGGATCTTTTCTGGTTCCATGCAAATTTTAGGATTGTTTGTTCCAGCCCTTTGAAAAATGCCGGTGGAATTTTGATTGGGATGGCATTGAAAGTATAGATTGCTCTGGGTAGTATGGACATTTTAACAATGTTTATTCTTTTGATCCATGAACATGTAATGCTTTTCCACCTTTTTGTGTCTTCTTCAATTTCTTTCATGAGTGTCCCGTATTTCCTCGAGTACAGATCCTTTACTTCTATGGGTAGATTTATTCCCAGGTATCTTATAGTTCTTGTTGCTACTGTAAGTGGAATCGATTCTCTCATTTCCCTTTTCATATTTTCATTGTTAGTGTATAGGAAAGCAACTGATTTCTGCGCATTGATTTTGTATCCTGCCACATTACTGAATTGCTGTATGAGTTCTAGTAGTTTGGGGGTGGAGTCTTTTGGGTTTTCCATATAAAGTATCATGTCATGTGCGAAGAGAGAGTTTGAAATCTTCTTTGCCAATTTGAATACCTTTTATATCTTTATGTTGTCTGATTGCTGTCACTAGGACTTCTAGTACTAGGTTGCGCAAGAGTGGCAAGAGATGGGCATCGTTGCAGTGTTCCTGATCTCAAAGGGAAGGCTGTAAGCTTTTCCCCATGGGGACTGATATTCGCTGTGGGTTTTTCATAGATGGATTTTATGAGATTGTGGAATGTTCCTTCTATCCCTATACTTTGGAGAGTTTTAATCAGGAACGGATGCTGAATTTTGTCAAATGCTTTTTCTGCATCCATTGAGAAGACCATGTGGTTCTTCTCTCTTCTCTTAATGATTTGTTCTATCACGTTGATTGATTTGAGAATGTTGAACCACCCTTGCATCCCAGGGTTAAATCCCACCTGGTCATGATGAATAATCCTTTTAATGTGCTGCTGGGTCCTATTAGCTAGGATCTTGTTGAGAATCTTGGCATCCATAGTCATCAGGGATATTGGTCTGGCATTCTCCTTTTTGATGGGGTCTTTTCCTGGTTTTGAGATCATGGTAATGCCGGCTTCATAGAAAGAGTCTGGAAGTTTTCCTTCTGTTTCTATATTTTGAAACAGTTTCAGGAGAATAGGTATTATTTCTTCCTTGAGTGTTGGTCGAATTCCCCCAGGGAATCCGTCAGGTCCTGGACTCTTGTTTTTTGGGAGGTTTTTCATCACTGCTTCAATCTCGTTACTAGATATTGGTCTATTCAGGTTGTCAATTTCTTCCTGTTTCAGTGTTGGAAGTTTATAGGTTTCCAAGGATGCATCCATTTCTTCTAGGCTGTTTACCTTATTGGCATTGATAATACTTTCTGATGATTGTTTCTAAATCCTTTGGATTAGTCGTGATCTCTCCCCTTTCACTCATAATTTTGTTAATTTGGGTCCTCTCTCTTTTCTTTTGGATTAGTGTGGCCAGTCATTTATTGATCTTATTGATTCTTTCAAAAAACCAACTTCTGGATTCGTTGATGTGTTCTACTGTTTCTCTAGTTTCTAACTCGTTGATCTCTGCTCTAATCTTGATTATTTCCCTTCTTGTGCATGGGGTTGGCTTAATTTGTTGTTGATTTTCCAGTTCTTTAAGGTGTAAAGAGAGCTGGTGTATTTGTGTTTTTTCAATTTTTTTGATTGAGGCTTGGATGGCTATGTATTTCCCCCTTAGGACCGCCTTTGCCATGTCCCATAGGTTTTGGACCAACGTATCTTCATTCTCATTGGTTTCCATGAATTGTTTAAGTTCATCTTTGATTTCTCGGTTGATCCGAACATTCTTGAGCAGGTTGGTCTTTAGCCTCCATGTGTTTGAATTCCTTCCAAACTTTTTCTTGCGGTTGAGTTCCAGTTTCAAAGCATTGTGGTCTGAGAATATGCAGGGAATCATCCCAATCTTTTGGTATCGGTTGAGTCCTGATTTGTGACCCAGTATGGGGTCTATTCTGGAGAAAGTTCCATGTGCACTCAAGAAGAATGAGTATTCTGTTGTTTTAGGGTGGAATGTCCTGTATATATCCATGAGGTCCATTTGGTCCGGTGTGTCATTCAAAGCTCTTGTTTCTTTATTGATATTCTGTTTAGATGATCTGTCTGTTACTGAGAGTGGCGTGTTGAGATCTCCCTATAATTAATATATTCATATCAATATGACTCTTTATTTTGATTAACAATTGGCTTAAGTAGTTGGCTGCTCCTATACTGGGGGCATATATGTTTACAATCGTTAGATCTTCTTGGAGGATAGACCCTTGAAGAATGATGTAGTGCTCTTCCATATCTCTGACTACAGTCTCTAGCTTAAAATCTAATTTGTCTGATGTGAGAATCGCTACCCCTGCTTTCTTTTGATGCCCATTGGCATGAAAAATGGTTCTCCATCCCTTCATTTTCAGTCTGAACGTATCTTTAGGTTCCAAATGTGTCTCTTGTAGACAGCATATGGACGGCTCCTGTCGTTTTATCCAATCTGAAACCCTGTGTCATTTTATGGGAGGATTTAGGCCATTCACGTTGAGAGTGATTATTGAAAGATAAGTTTTTATTGACATCATGTTGCCTGTGAGGTCCTTGTTCTACAGATTGTAAGTTCCTGTTCTATGTCCCTCATGGGTTCTTTCTACTTTTATAGAACCCCCTTTAATATTTCTTGTAGTGCCGGCTTGGTGGTCACATACTCTTTTAATCTTTGCCTGTCTTGGAAGCTCTTTATCTCTCCATCATTTTGAATGTGAGCCTTGCTGGATAAAGTATTCTTGGCTGCATGTTCTTCTCATTGAGTGCCCTGAATATGTCTTGCCCGCCCTTTCTGGCTTGCCAGGTTTCTGTGGACAGGTCTGATGTTATTCTGATGGGTCTTCCTCTGTACGTAAGGGATCTCCTCCCCCTAGCTGCCCTCAGTACCTCTTGTCTAAAATCGTAACTTGCAAATTTTACAATTATGTGTCTAGATGATTTTCTTGACTCGTCGATCTTGGTGGGTGTCCTTTCTGCCTCTAGGACACGAACGCTTGTTCCATTCCCCAGGTTGGGGAAATTTTCATTCAGAATTTGGTCAGCTATATCTTCCAGTCTTCTGTCTTTCTCTACCCCTTCAGGGATTCCAATAATTCTGACATTGGAACATTTCATGGCATCATTTATTTCCCTAAGTCTGTGCTCATGGTTTGTTTGTGCTCAAACAAACACAAACTGTTTGTGATCAAGTAGTTTGTTCCAGGCCTTCTCCTGACCTTTCCACTCAACCAACTTATCCTCCAGATCACTAATTCTATCCTCTGTCTCCGTAACTCTAGCTGTTAGACTATTTAGATTAGATTGGATCTCACCGATAGCGTTTTTAACATCTGCCATACTGGTTCTCAGTTCTGCCCTTAGAGATTCTATGTTGTCATTGATGTTTTTCTCCATCCTGGCCATTGCCTGGATAATTGTTACCCTGAATTCCCTTTCTGACATACTGTTTATGTCCATGTCCAATAGTTCTGAGGGAGAGGGCGCAGTCTCTGGGTTTTTCCTCTGTTGGGTGTTCCTCCTCTTAGTCATCTTGAAGAGAGGTGGATGAGAGGATGTATAGCTGAATATATCACCCACGATCCAGACAGGGTGCACCCTGGAAGGTTTTGGAGCAACTGGAATTCACCACCAAAAAGAAAGAATAAAGATAAAAAAAAGAGAGAGAGAGAAAGAGAAAAGAAGAATACATCCCAGCCAGAATGGGCCCCCAAAATAAGATTTATAAGGTATATAAACAAACACGAACAAACATAAAGACCGACAAAAGTAAATGACAAGAAATAAAAGAACCTAGTCGGAATAAACCCCAAGAATAAGATTTATACAATACCAGAACGAAAGCAAATACACGGAAACACTGACAGAAGGTTAAGATGGGAGGGTGGTTTTAACTCCTCGATGCAGGCGAGGAGGTTTATTTCAGGTCTTCCTGGGTTTATCGTTGTTTTAAGCCTCTAGTTTTAATGTTAACTAGTTTTTAAAAAATTTTAAAAAGCCAAGAAACGTGAGAACAAGTGAATAAGAAAAAAAATAAGGAAAAAACTTTTATCTATGAAATATACAGGTTTTAGGGTATTATCAGGAGCTTAATATATTGATTTCCCCTGATGTTCGGGTTATAGTTTTATGGGGACCCTGTGTTTATTGTCCTCTTATTTTTGGCTTGTCTTCTGGGGGAGGGGCCTGCCACGTTGTTTTCCAGTCAATCTTGCTTGGGTTGAGTCGCCCTGGCCCCCAATCAAGGGGCTGGGCTCTGTGGAAACTGGTTTCTCAGACTTTTGCTCTTTGGAGATTTTTGCTCTTACATAGCTTTTTTGCCTGTTCAGATTCCAAGCAAGGAATCTGCGTGTACCCAGATCTTGAGTCACAGAGAAGCCTCAGTCTGCTCCCCTCTGGGTGGTCCAGAATACAGTCTCCCGTCTGCAAGCTCTGCTCACACCGCAGCCTGCCATGGGCAGTGCGCACCCCTAGTCACTGTCGCCGTGGCCTCACGAGGCCCTTGCTAGCCTCTGCACCCTCGCACGACCAAAGCCGCGAGGTCTAGGAAACGCGCTTCTGGTGGCTGCCATTGCCGGGACTGCTGTCCGGGCTCCAGGCCCGCTCTGGATGCACTCAGATTCCTGCCCGAGATCGGGCCGCCCGTGTTCTCTCCTCTCCAGTGCTGACTGGGAGCGCCCAGACCCTGCAGCAGGCGGCGGACGTCCTGCGGTCCTAGAGTCCACTGGCTAGGGCTCCCACCCGGTCTCTTAGGAGCTTGCGGGAGTGCACCCAGCCCACGGAGTGGTGCACACAGAGAAAAGCTGCAGACTCATGGACCTCACCAGGCTCTCTAAGGCTCTTGCAGGAGTGCGCCCCGCCCACAAAATGGTGCAAGGAGTGGAAAGCTGCAGGTTCATGAACCACGGACTGGACCCCCCCCCCCCCCACCAGTCTCTCTTTGACGCGGGTGGTGTCCTTCCTGGGAACGTGGGCTTAGATCCATGCCTGTGACCACCCACTTCCACTAGTTGCTCCTTAAGATCTTTAGCTGTTTTCAAGTGTTTTTAACTGGACTCTAAGTTAATGCTGGTCCCCAAACACAGAGCACTTTCCTTTGGGGTATTACTGTCCTTGGGTTGCTTCTGGTGGCTCCCTCCCCCTTCTGTTTATCCTTCGATATAGGCTTGCCTGTTCCCACTCTGATTTACCTCTCCACTGCTGTCTTCTGCTCCTGTAGAGATCCAGAAGTGAAAAATCTTACTTCTCAGGCTGATTTCATGGGTGTTCAGCATGTTCTGGTAGATATCCAGCTCACTTTAGGGGACCGGTTGTAACAGGGTCTCCTACTTCTCTGCTGTCTTGCCCTCCCCCCGGTGGTGGGTCTTGAGGAGGGCACGTGCTGCATGGAGCCCTGGGTGTGGTGCATGAACAATGAATCTTGGAACACTGAAAAAATAAAATAAAATTTGAAAAAATAAAATAAATAAATTGTTGCCCTTTCAAATTATCACACTGTAAAATTTATGCATAAAATTATATGAATTTTAACAAGTGTATAGATTAGTGTAACCATCACCACAATGAGTATACAAAACTATTCTATCACCCCCACCTTGGCCACAACCCCCAGCAACCACTGATGTATTCTCCATCAGTATAGATTTTGTATAGATTTGTCACTTTGAGAATTATATATATACATACATATGTGTGTGTGTGTGTGTATATACATATTCATATACATATACTTATTTCATATACATATGAAATCATGCAGCATTTTGTGATCCATCCAAGTTGTTGCATGCATCAATAACATGGTTTGTTTTATCCATTCACTCATTGAAAGGGACTTGGGTTCTTCTCAGCTTTTGTAGAATATGCGTAGACTTACTCTAAACACTTGCACACAGACTTTTTTAGTGAACATAAATTTTCAGTTTTTCAGGTTAGGTACTCAGGAGTTGGATTGTGGGATCATATGTTAAGTGCCAGGTTTAAGTTTAGAAGAAACTGCCAAGCCATGTTCCAGGATGGCTCCAAATTTTAGCATTCACACCACCAATGTCTGGGAGTAGCCCTACATCATCCTCGACACTTGGTGAGTGTGTGTGTGTGTGTGTGTATGTGTGTGCGCACACACGTGCACACGCATGTGTGATTTTAGTCATCTGAAAAAGGTGTGGTTTGGCTAGTTTTGTTTGCATTTTCTTAATAGCTAATGATGTTGAGCACTGTTCATGTGCTTATGTGCCGTCCTTATATCATCTTGGTTGAAGTCGCAATGTCTGTTCACTTTTTAGCTAGGTTGTTTGTTTCCTTATTGTTGAGTTTTGAGAGTTCTTTACATATTCTGCATACAAATCCTGTCTCAGATATTTGATTTGCAAATATTTTCTTCTAGGCTTATTCTTTCCTTTAATAGTGTCTTCAGTAGAACAAATGTTTTTGATCTCAAATTTGCCCAGTTTATCAATTATGTCATTTATGGATCATTATTTTTATGTTGCATCTAAGAAGTCCTTGCCTAACCCTAATTTATTATGTCTTATTCTATGCCTTATTCTAAAAGTTTCATAGTTTTATATTTACGCTTTGATCCACTTTGAGTTTATTTCTGCATAAAATGTTGGGCATATGTGAGGTTCATTGTTTTGCATAAAATTAGACATTTCTAGAGCATAGAAATAAGTTTGATTTTGGTGTGTTGACCTTGTATCCTGCCACCTTGTTAAACTCCCTTATTGTTTTAGAAGTTTTTTTGTAGATTCTTTTTCTTCTCTATGTAGACAATCATGTTGACTGTGAGTCAGAATCATTTTACTTCTTCCTTTCCAAACTGTATGCGTTTTTATTTCTTTGTCTTGCTTTATTCCATTGGCTCAGACTTTCAGTGTGATGTTAGGAACTTCTCTACCTTGTTCCTGATCTCAGGGACAAATGCATTCAGTAATTCAGTAATTTAACATTAAGCGTAATGTTCGCTGTAGCGGGTTTTTTTTTTTTTTTTTGTAAATGTGTATTATCTGCTTGAGGAAGTACCCTTCAATTCCTACTTTGATGAGAGTTTTAATCATGAATGCATGTTGCACTTTGTCAGACTCTTTTCTCACACCTACTGTGATAATCATGTGGGTTTTTTTCTTCTTTAATCTGTTAATATGGTGGATGACATTGATTAATTTCCAAATATTGAAATGGCCTATATTTTCCTTGGTCGTGGTGTATCATTCATTGTAATATTGTGCTGGATATGATCCCCTAACATTTTTTGACAATTTTTATTTTGCATCTATGTTCCTTAAGGGTATTGGACTGTAGATATCGCTTTTGGTAATGTCTTTATCTGGTTTTAGTATCAGGGTAATTTCAGCCTCTTAAAATAAGTTGTGGAGTTTTGAAGTATTCCTTCCTCTTCAATTTTCTGCACAAGCTTGTATACAGCAGGTATTATTTCTTTAACGGTCTGGAAGGATCTCCCAATGAAATCACGAGTACCCAGAATGTATTTGACCACAAATTCAATTTGTTTAACAGTTATAGGAATATTCATGTTATCTACTTGATCTTGGGGGCATTTTAGTACTTTCTGTTCCTTGAGGAATTGGTCCATCTTTACCTAAATTTTCCAGTTTTCATCACAGGGTTGTTTGCAATATACTTTTTTATTATATTACATTAGTCACCATGCATGCAATATTTTGTTTTAATGTTTCCAAGTCTATAACAACACCTCCTTTTTCATTCTTTATACTGATATTTATATCTTCACACCTTTTATGTTTGTCAGGCTTGCCAGAGGTTTATCAATCTAATAACCTTTTCCAAATCAAGTACAAGTTTTTTGGTTTGTTTCATTGATTTTCTCTATTGTTTTCCTGTCTCAAGTCACATTGATTTGGGCTTTTATCTTATTTTCTTCTTTCTGCTTGATTTGACTTGACTTCATTCCTCTTTTTCTCCTTCCCTAGGAGTGAATCTTACGTTACTAACTTGAGTCCTTTCTTCTTTCCAAACATAAGCATTTAATCCTACAAATTTCTCTGTAAGCACTGCCTTAGCTGCATCCCACAAATTTTGATATATTGTATTTTTATTATTGTTCAGTTCAAACTAGTTTCTAATTTCAAAGGAGACTTCCGTTTTGACCCACAGGTTACTTAGAGGTCTGCTGTTTAATTCCAAGTGTTAGCAGATTTTTCTGTTATTCATTTCAACGTAGTCTGAGAACATACTTTTTTTTGTTTCTTTGTTTTTGTTTTTGTTTTTGTTTTTGTTTTTTTGTAATTTCCATTCTTTAAAAACTGGTAAGGCTTGTTTCATGAACCAAGATATGATTTAATTTGGTGAATGTTCCACATGCTCTTAAATATAGTATGTGTTCTCCTTTCCTTACGAAGTATGAAGTATTTCTTTCCTTATGAAGATGAAGTATTCTATAAGTGCCGATATGTTTCATGTGATTGATGGCCTTGCTCAGTTCTTCTACCTCATTGCTGATTTTCTTTCTATTGTTCTATTACTGGGAGAAGACTGTTGAAATCTCTAACTATAATTGTGGATTTTACTAGTTCTCCTTGTAGCTCCATTAGTTTTTTGTTTCTTGTATGTTGAGCCTCTGTTAGATGAAGAAACGTTCAGGACTTTTATGTCCTCTTTTTTTTTTTTTAAAGATTTTATTTATTTATTTGACAGAGAGAGAAATTACAAGTAGGCAGAGAGGCAGGCAGAGAGAGAGGGAGAAGCAGGCTCCCTGCTGAGCAGAGAGCCCGATGCGGGGCTCGATCCCAGGACCCTGAGATCATGACCTGAGCCGAAGGCAGAGGCTTTAACCCACTGAGCCACCCAGGCGCCCCCTTTTATGTCCTCTTGATGAATTCATCCCTTTATCATTATGACATGATCACCTGCAAACATGTTGATATTCTTTGTTCTGAGGTCTGCTTTGTCTGAAATTAATATAGCTGCTCCAGGCTCCTTTTGATTTCCGTTAGCATTTTATGTACATATATATAAAATTTTACATTTATTTTTAAACTATTTGTGTCTTAATATTTGAACTATGCTTATTTTAGTGAGCACACTGTTTGAACGCTTTCTGTCTTTCTAATCTTTCCTTTGTTACCATTTCTCTCTTTTTTAAATTTATTTTTAAATAATTGAATATTTTTTACGATTTCAATTATCTCTCTTGTTGGCACACTAGCTAAAACTTATTTGCTATTTTAGTGGCTGCTTAAGGGTTTATAATACACGGCCTTGCTTTATCATGGTCTCCCATCAAGAAGCCTCATACCACTTCACAAGTACTGTTAAAAATTCATAATAGTAAGCTTCCATTTCTTCCCATATGCTCTTTATGTTATGTTGTCATATATATTACTGTTACATATTTCGTAAACCCTACAGCACATTGTTATAATTTTCGTTTAAAGAGTCAATTATGCTTTATTTTTACTGTGGAAAAACATACATAGCATAAAATTTACTATATTAACCATTTTTAAGTGTGCAGTTCAGTGGCATTAAATACATTCACATTGCTGTGCAACCATCACTGCTAGAACTTTTTATGATTCCATACTGAAACTCTGTACCCATTAAACAATAAATCTCCATTCTCCCCTACCCCCAAACCCTGGTAACCACTGTATTATTTTCTGTCTCTATGTATTTGACTATACTATGTACTTTATGGAAGTGGAATCATACAGTATTTGTTCTTTTGTATCTGGCTTATTTCAATTAGCATAATGTCTTCAAGGTTCATCCACATTGCAGCATGTATCAGAATTTTATTCCTTTGTAAGGCTGAATAGCATTACATTGTATGTTACATACTGTATTTTTTTTTTTAATTTTTAAAATAGTTTTATTTAAATTCGATTTAGTTAGCATATAGCGTGTTATTAGTTTCAGGGGTAGAATTTAGTGGTTCTCCAGTTGCACTTAACACCCAGTACACGTTACATCAAGTGCCCTCCTTAATGTTCATTGCCCAGTTAACCCATCCCCCACCACCTCCAATCCAGCAACCCCCAGTTTGTTTCCTATAGTTAAGAGTCTCTTATGGTTTGCCTCCTTCTCTGTTTTTATCTTTTTTTAAAATTTTTTCCTTCCCTTACCCTATATTCATCTGTTTTCTTTCTTAAATTCCACATATGAGTGAAATCATATGGTATTTGTCTTTCTCTGACTGAATTATTTCGCTTAGCATAATACCCTCTAGTTCCATCCACATCAGTACAAATGGCAAGAATCCATTCTTTGTGATAGCTGAGTAATATTCCATTGCATGTGCACGTGCGTGTGTGCGTGCGTGCCTCTGTGTGTGTGTGTGTGTGTGTGTGCGCGCGCGCGTGTGTGTATCATGTCTCCTTACCCATTCATCAGTCGAAAGACATCTGGGCTATTTCCATATTTTAGCTATACTTTAACACCCCACTCACAGCAATGGACAGATCATCTAAGCAGAAGATTAACAAGGAAACAAAGGTGTTGAATGGCGCCCTGGACCAGATGGACTTAGCAGATATATTCAGAGCATTTCATCTTAAAACAGCAGAATACACATTCTTTCAAGGGCACATGAAACATTCTCCAGAATAGATCACATAGTGGGTCACAAATCAGGTGTCAACCGGTAAAAAAACATTGAGATATTACCATGCATATTTTCAGACCATGACGCTATGAAATTCGAAGTCAACCACAAGAGGAAATTTGGAAGGACCACAAATACATGGAGGTTAAAGAACATCCCACTAAAGAATGAATGGGTCAGCCAGGAGATTAAAGAAGAATTAAAAAAAAAAAAACATGGAAGCAAATGAAAATGAAAACATGACAGTTCAATATCTTTGGGATGCAGCAAAGGCAGTCCTAAGAGGGAAGTATATAGCAATACAGGCCTTCCTCAAGAAGCAAGAAAAGTCTCATATGCACAACCTAACCATACACCTAAAGGAGCTGGAGAATGAACAGCAAATAAAACTTAAATCCAACAGGGGAAGTTAAATAAGGAAGATTAGAGCAGACATCAATGATACAGGAAAAAAACAAAAAGACAGTAGAACAGATCAATGAAATGAGGAGCTGGTTCTTTGAAAGGATTAATAAGATCAAAAAACCCCTAGCCAGACTTATCAAAAAGAAAAGAGAGAGGACCCAAATAAATAAAATCATGAATGAAAAAGGAGAGATCACAACCAACACTGAAGAAATACTAACAATTATGAGAATATTATGAGCTATTACATGCTGAATTATATGCTGAAATATTAGGCGAACTGGAAGAAATGGATAAACTCCTAGAAACATATAAACTACCAAAACTGACACAGGAAGAAATGGAAAGAAAGCCTGAACAGACCCACCACCTGCAAAGAAATTGAATTGAATCAGTAATCAAAAATCTCCCAACATTCATCTCAAAGTATTTCCTAATGTTCTCTGATCTTTTATTTGATCCGTTGTTCATTTAAAAAGTGTGTCTAATTCATGCCTATGAGTTCCTCAACTTTCCGTTATTGATTTCTAACTCCATTCCATGGAGTCAGAAAACGTACTTTGCATGATTTCAGTCCACTTAAATTTACTGAAGTTTGTTTTATGGTCTATGATATGATCTATCCTGGAGATATTTCATGTGTCCTTGAGAAGAATGTGCATTCTGTTCACCCTGGGTAAAATGTTTTATAGATCACTTTAAGGTCTAGTTCATTATGGCTCTGTTCAACTCTTTTATTTCCCTGTTTACTATCTAATTGTTCTATTATTGAAAATGAGATACTGAATACCCCAACTCTTATTGTAGACTTGTGGATTTCTCCCTTCACTTAGTTCAGTTTTTGATTCATGTATTTTGGTGCTCTGTTGTTAGGTGCATATATAATTTCACTCTATCTTTCTGATGGGTTGACTCTCTTTGAGATGAATGGAAATGAAGATACAACATATCAAAATGTGGGATGCACCAAAAGCAATGCTTGGAGAGAAATTTATAAATACAAATGCCCATATTTAACAAGAAGAAAAATCACATATCAATAACCTCATTTTATGCCTAAGACACTGGGAAAAGAGGAGCAAACTATACTTAGAGCAAGCAGAAGGAAGGAAATAAAAGAAAAAAGACTAGATAAATAAATGACAGAGAATACAAAAACAGTACAGAATGTCAATGAAACTAAGAGTTGGCTCTATAAGAAAAATCAACAAAAGTGACCAACCTTTTCCTAGATTGACCAAGGGAAAAAGAAGACTCAAATTACTACAATCAACAGTGAAGGAGGGAACATTACTACTAACCTTCCAGAAATAAAATGTATTATGAAGGAACCCTATGAACAATTATATACCAATAAATTAGATAACTTAGATGAAATGGAAAAATTCCTAGAAACACACCAACTACTGGAACCAATGGAAAACAAAATCTTAAAATGTCTGTAACAAGTTAAGAGGTTAATTAATAACTTTTAAAAATACCCACAAGAAAAAGCCTAGGCCCAAATGGCTTCTCAGACAAATTCTAGCCAACATTAAAGAAGAATTAATGCAAATTCTTTACATACTCTTCCGAAAAGTAGAAGAAGGAACACTTCAAATATATGCTACAAACATGGAAGAACCCTGAAAGCATGCTAAATGAAAGAAGCCAGTCACAAAAGACTACATAATTATATGATTCCATTCATACAAAGTGTCTAGAATTGGTAAATATATAGAGACAGAGAGTGGGTTAGTGGTTGCTCAGGGCTGGGGGTGATAGCTGAATTGTATGAGGTTTCTTTAGAGGTTGATTAAAATGTTCTAAAATTGATTGTGGTGAAAATTGTACAACTCTATGAATGTACTATAAATAATGAATTGTATGCCTTAAATAGGTGAATTGTATTTTTATGAATTATATCTCAAAGTCATCAAAGTCATTCAAAAAAGAAATTGAATACAACCCAACTCTACATCAATAGGAAAATGAATAAATCAGTTATGACACATTTGTTTAGTGGAATACTATACATCCATTAAAATAATAGGGTATATCTGTGAATACGTTCTGATCTGTCCAATGTGAAGAATTTTGTTTTAATTTAAAAAGCAAGAAGTGGTATAATGTGAATGCATTTTGTATATGTGTGACACGTGTATATAGGTGTTTCTGAATAAATTTAGGAAAAAGCTGGGAAACGTATATACCAAATTGTAAACCTGTTGGAAGTGGGATTAGAGAGGCTGAAAGGGAACTTTTGCTGTCTAAAATTTTTAAAAGAGTGTGATTTGGGGCGGTTGTTACTTTTTTCAGTTTTTTTCAATTAAAAAAGAAAAACAAACAACAACAACAACAATAAACTCCCATCAAACAAGAGTCCAGGGCCAGATGGCTTCCCAGGGGAATTCCACCAAACATTTAAAGTAGAATTAATACCCATTCTTCTGAAACTGTTCCAAAAAATAGAAATGGAAGAAAAAGTTCCAAACTCATTTTCTGAGGCCAGCATTACATTGATCCCCAAACCAGACAAAGATCCTACTGAAAAGGAGAATTATAGACCAATATCCCTGATGAACATGGATGCAAAAATTTGCACCAAGATGCTAGCTAATAGGATCCCACAGTACGTTAAAAGGATTATTCACCACAACCAAGTGGGATTTATTCCTGGGCTGCAGGATGGTTCAACATCCACAAATCCACCACATTAATAAAAGAAAGTGCATTTCTATACAATAACAATGGGGCAGAAGAAAGGGAAACCAAGGGACCGATCTCATTTACAATTGCACCAAAAGTCATTAGATACCTAGGAATAAAACTAACCAAAGAGGTATAAGATTGGTATTCTGCAAACTGTAGAACACTCATGAATGAAACTGAGGAAGACACAAGGAAATGGAAAAAAAAAAAAATTCCATGCTCATGGATTGGAAGAACAAATAGTGTTAAAGTGTCTATACTACCCAAAGCAGTCTACACATTCAATACAATCCCTTTCAAAATACCATCAACTTTTTTTTTTTTTCCACAGAGCTGGAACAAACAAACCTAATGCTTGTATGGAATCAGAAAAGACCCCGAATAGCCAAAAGAATGTTGCAAAAGAAAACCAAAGCTGGAGGCATCACAATTCCGGACTTTCAGTTGTATTACAAAGCTGTAATCATTGAGACAATATGGTGCTGGCACAAAAATAGACCCATAGATCAATAAAACAGAATCAAGAACCCAGGAATGGCCCCTCAACTCTATGGTCAACTAAGCTTCGACAAAGCAGGAAGACTATCCAAATGCAAAAGGACAGCCTCTTTAACAAATGGTGTTGGGAATATTGGACAGCCACATGCAGAAGAATGAAACCTGATCACTTTCTTAAAGCATACACAAAGATAAACTCAAAATGGATGAAAAGCCTAAATGTGAGACAGGAATCCATCAAAATTCTAGAGAACACAGGCAGCAACCTCTTTGACCTCGGCCACAACAACTTCTTGCTAGACACATCTCTTGAGGCAAGGGGGAAAAAAGCAAAAATGAACCATTGGGACTTCATCAGGATAAAAAAAAAAACTTTTGCACAACAAAGGAAACAATCAACCAAATTAAAAGACAACATACAGAATAGGAGCAAATGACAAATCAGATAAAGGGTAGTATCCAAAATGTATAAAGAACAAAATATATCAAACTCAACACACCCAAAAAACAAACAAACAAACAAACAAATAAATAAATAAATAGGAAAAAAAAAGAAAAGAAAAGAAAAACCCAGTCAGGAAATGGGCAGTAGACATGAACAGACACTTCTCCAAAGAAGACCTACAAATGGCCAACAGACATGTGAAAAGGTGCTCAACATCAGTCGGCATCAGGGAAATACAAATAAAAACCGCAATGAGATACCACCTCACATCGGTCAGAATGGCTAAAATTCACAACTCAGGAAACAACAGATGTTGGTGAGGATGCAGGAAAAGAGAAAATTCTTACACTATTGGTAGGAATGCAAACTGTGCAGCCACTCTGGAAAACAGTTCAGGGGTTTGCCGAAAAGTTAAAAGTAGAGCTACCCTATGACCCAGCAATTGTACTACCAGGTATTTATCCATAGGATATACACATAGTGATTCGAAGGGGCACCTGCACCCCAATGTCTATAGCAGCAATGTCCACCACAGGTTTTGTTTTTGTTTTTGTTTTTTTATTGTGGTACAAACAATGTTAGATCTACCCTCATAACACATTTTTAAGTACATGATATGGTATTGTTAACCATAAGCATGATGTCATGCAGCAGATTTCTAGGGCCTATTTATCTCGTATAATTCTAACTTTATACCCATTGGACATCAGTCCCCATTTCCCCCCTCTCCAGCCCTTGGCAACCACCATTTTCCTCTCTGTTTCTCTAAGTTTGGCTATTTTAGGTACCTCATATAAGCGGAGTCCTGCAAGATGTGTTTTTCTGTGATTGGTTTATTTCACTCAGTATAATGTCCTCCAGGAACATCCACATTGTCATATATGACAGGATTTTCTCCTGTTTTTTTTTTTTTAAGATTTGATTTTTTTATTTGACATGGAGAGAGACAGAGAGAGAGAGAGAGAGAGAACACAAGCAGGGGGAGTGGGAGAGGGAGAAGCAGGCTTCCCGCTGAGTGGGGAGCCCAATGCGGGCCTGACCCCAGGACCCTAGGATCACGACCCAAGCCGAAGGCGGATGCTCAACGACTGAGCCACCCAGGCGCCCCTTCCTCCTGTTTTTAAAACTGAATAATATTCCATTGTGTGTATACACCAGAAGGTATCTGCTGATAAACATGTAGTTTGTATTCATATTTTGAGTATTGTGAATAATGCTGCAATGAATATGGGAGTGCAGATATCTCTTTGATATTCTGATTTCAGCTCTTTTGGATATATGCTCAGAAGTGGGACTGCAGAATCATGTGTTAGTTATATGTTTAATTTTTTTGAGAAACGTACATATTATTTTCCGTAACAGCTGCAGTATTTTATATTCCCACCAATGGTGTACAAGGGTTTGGATTATACCATAACCTCACCAACATTTCTTATCATTTTATTTAAATAACAACCACTCAAACAGGTTTTAGGTGATATCTCATTATGGCTTTGATTTGCATTTCTTTGATGATTAGTGACTCCAAGTGCCCTTTCATATACCTTTTGGCCATTTGTACATCTTCTTTGGAGAATCGTCTATTCAGATCCTCAGCCCATTTTTTAGTTGGGTTATTTGTGGTGTTTGGTTGGTTGGTTGGTTATTGAGTTACAGGAAGTTTCCAATATATTTTGGATATTAAACCCTTTTTAGCTGTATGGTTTTCCAATATTTTCTCCCATTCCATAGGTTGCCTTTTCACACTGTTAATTGTTTCCTTTGACATGCAGAAATTTCTTGTGTTTTTTTTTTTCTAGTTTGATGTACTCCCACATGTTTATTATTACTTTTGTTGTTGTGCTTTTGGCCCCATGTCCAATAAATCATTGCCTGAGCCAATGTCATGAAGCTATTTCCTTAAGTGTTCTTCTAGGACATTGACAGTTTCAGGTCTTCCATTTAAATCTTTAATTTGTTTTGAGCATATTTTTTGGTATGGTGAAAGATAAGGGTCTATTTTCATTCTTTGGCATGTGGATATGTATTTTCTCCAGCACCATTTGTTAGAGAGACCATCCTTTCCCCATTGTGTATTATTGGCACCCTTGTCGAAAATCAGTTGGCCATATACGTGGCTTTATTTCTGGGATTTCTATTCTGTTCCATCGGTCTATATGTCTGTTTTTATGCCACCAATACCATGCTGTTTTAATTATACTTGCTGTTTAATTATATTTGCCCTCTGTTTATTGCATCATTATTTACATTAGCCAAGATATGGAAGAAACATAAGTGACCATCAATAAACGAATGGGGAAGAGTTAAGATGTCAGAGAAGTAGGGGGACCCTGGGCTTTCCTAGCCCCTCAGACACACCTGTATTGAAGTCAGATCACTTGGAACACCCAGGAAAGCGATCTGGGGACTGAGAGAAGCATCTACACAGTTGAAGGGAGACAGCGTGGCAGGTGCAAGGAGTGTGGAAGTGAATTGAGGGAGAGAAAAACTGCAGTGCCATGGGAGGGAGGAACACTTTCCACAGAGAGAGAAAGAGAGAGGGGTTGAGAGAGTGTGGCACCAGGTTCACACAGGACAAAAACGTCTACAGACCACAGACTGCGGAGCGAGAGTTCTGAGTGTTGCAGGTTTTCTTGCAAACAGCCTGTGGAGCTCAAACTCTGGAGTTTTGGAAGTGCATGACTTTTGCCAGAGTGGAGGTGTAGCTTGCACTCTTGAGGAGAAGGAGGCCGCTGGACCAATAACACACAAAATGGTGTAGGGATCTCCCGGGTCACACTGAGGGAGAACGTTATCTTCCTGGAGTACATTTGGAAGAGGGCGTAGTGCCTCTCCAAGGACAAAAGACCTTGCAGGCACCAGCCTTTCATGCGGCAGGGGACAGAGGCGTGTGCAGAAGGTGGATAACCGAATCGCTGCTTTTCAAAGTGCCACACCATAGATTTTGCACACCGTGCAAACATGGGACTGTTTTCCTGGGGCAAAGGACACCAGACACCAGACAAAAGACACCAGACACAGCACGGGGAGGCTCTTCTCTAGAGGAGAGGGGTAGGTCCCTGTGGTGCCGGCTTCTTTAAGACTTGGAGTTTCGAATCCCAGCAGCGAGCCAAAGACAAAACACAGGGGAGCTGTGGTGCTGGGCATGCTGATGGCTCTTACTATTCTGTGAGGGCTTCTTGAACAGTGGGGGGTTGTGAGATCCCCTGTCTGGGGAGGAGAGAGTAGGGTGGAGCCATTTTCCCCCTCACCACCAACACAGTCAGACTTCAGAGAGCAACACAATGGCCCCCACTTGGAGGCGGGAGCTGACGACACCAAACCCCAAAAGTGCCTGGAAGTACATATTTACTGGGACAGGTTTGACTGAGCCAGTGCTGTGGGCATCTCCCCCAGAAGACAGCACAGGCAGCACCCTGCATGCACCAAGTCTAATGATCATAGAGTGCTTTAAAGCATCACATGCAGTTCTGCTGAAAAAAGGACGAGGCTTTACATTCTTTTTTTTTTTTTCCTTTTCTTTCCTTTTCTTTGCTTTTCTTTGGAATCAGGGTTATCAGTTTTTCCTTTATTAGTTTTTTTGTTTTTTGTCTTTTGTCTTTTAATTCCCTTTTCTTTTATTTTGGATCAGGCCTCTTTTTATCTTTTTTTTTTCCTTTCATTTTCTTTGGAATCAGGTTTGTAATTTGTTGATTGTTAGGTATTTTGTTTTTGTTGTTGTTGTTCTTGTTGTTCTTTCTCCTTTCCTTTTTTTTTTTTAAGTAAGGTTTTTTCTTCTCCCCCCCCCCTTTTTTCCAGGCTTACTTTAGCAACAACAACAACAACAGCAACAAATCAAAGCACATTTGGTTAAAGGTCCAAAAACTCCTTACTGCAAGCAAAGAGGAGCTCCTCAGAGGACTGACGAGTGGGAAAGAGCAGCCGAACTGCAACAGCAGAGTGCACACAGCATATACAAGAAACATCTTGGAGTGCCTGCCAGGCTATGGACAGCGTATGACCCTGTCTTAATATAGCATTAGTCTCAGGAGCAGGAAACATAAGAAACTTTCAAAGCGTGCAAAAGACAGAAACTTATCTAAAATGAAAAGACAGAGGAATTATCCCCAGAAAGAAAGGTCAGGAAGATATCACAGCCAGGGACTTACTCAAAGCAGATATAAGCAATATATCTGAACAAGAATTCAGAACAACAGTCATAAGACTACCAGTTGGATTTGAATAAAGCATAGAAGACACCATAGAAACCCTTGCTGCTGAGATAAAATGCCTAAAAACTAGTCAGGCTGAAATTTAAAAAAAAAATGCTATAACTAGGTGCAAAACGAACTAGATATAGTCACAATGAAGACTGAAGAAGCAGAGGAGATAATAGGTGATAGAGAAAATAAAATTATGGAAAATAATGAAGGTGAAAAGGAGAGGGAAAGGAAACTATTAGATCATGAAGGTGGACATAGGGAACTCAGCGATTCCGTAAAGCAAAATGATATCAGCATTTAGGAGTCTCAGAAGAAGAGCGGGAAAAAGGGGAAGGAAGTTTAGTTGAACAAATTATAGCTGAGAATTTACCTAATCTGGGAAAGGAAACAGGTATTCAAGTCCAAGAGGCACAGAGAACTCCCCTCAAAGTCAACAAAAACAGATCAACACCATGATATATCATAGTGAAACTTGCAAAATACAAAGATAAAGAGAGAATTCTGAAAGAAGCTAGGGACAAAAGGTCCTTAACCTATGAGGGTAGCCATACAAGATTACCAACAGACCTGTCCACTGAAACGTGGCAGGCTAGAAAGGAGTGGAAGGACATATTCAATGGGCTGGATGGGAAAAATACGCAGGCAAGAATATTTTATCCAGCACAGCTGTCATTCAGAATAGAAGGAGGGATAAAGAGTTTCCAGGACAAGTAAATCTAAAGGAGATCGTGAACACTGAAACAGCTCTGCAAGAAACATTAAAGGGAACTCTTTGAGTGGGAAAGAGAGACAAAAAGCAACAAAGTCTAGAAAGGAACAGAGAATATCTACAGGAACGGCGACTTTACAGGTAATACAAAGACACTAAATTCGTATCTATCAATAACTGCTCTGAATATAAATGGACTAAATGCTCCAGTCCAAATACATAGGGTATCAGAATGGATAAAAAAGAAACAACACCCATTGATATACTGCTTATGAGAGACTCGTTTTGGACCTAAAGACACCTCCAAATTGAAAGTGAGGGGATGGAGAAAAATTTAGCCTGCTAATGGTCATTTAAAAAAAAAATGCTGAAGTACCCATACATATATCAGACAAACTAGATTTTAAACCAAAGCTTGTCTGAGAGTTAAGATGGTGGATGAGTAGGGGGCCCTAATTTCATGTAGTCCCTGGAACTCAGCTAGATAGTTATCGAATCATTCTGAACACCTGTGAAATCAAGCAGCTATCTGAGAAAAGAATCACTAACTATACTACGGGTAGAAGAGCTACCACTTTCTGCAAGGTAGGAGGTTGGAGATGTGAATCTGAGGCAATATACTGGAAGATAAATGGCAAGGGGGACTACATAAGCCGGGTACCAGAAAGTGTTCTAAGCAGTGGAGCTCATACTCAGAACTTTTAGAAGTTTGCCTGAAAGGCTCTCAGGAGGCAAAACAGGGCATAATCCCAGGTGGGACAGCATGGTCTCAGGATCCCCAGGGTCACAAAAAGACCAGGGGTACCTGAGGCTGGCGGAGATCCCAAGCATTGGAACAGGGAAGCCAGTTGCAAACAGTGAGTCCAGGCACCGACTTTCTGCTTGGTGTTGCCATAAGCCACACAAACAACTGCATGGTCAGGTTGGGCAACTGCTCTCCAAGCAGGGTCCCAGGAAGAGCAGGAGCCTCTATGAGAACCCCCTCCTTCCCCCAGGTGGAGCTGCACGGGAGCACACCACAGGCATCTGTAAAGTTTGGAGACCCCAAACAGGGTCACGTGCTTGAGATAAAAATGCTTGGTCACAGGCTGGGTGAACACAGAGATCGGATGGAAACCAGGGAAACAAGTGCAATTAACTGCTTTTCTGTGAGGATGCACTGAAGAGTGGGGGTCATGAACTTTCAGCTCCGGGACTAGAGATCAGGGTGCCAATATTTTCATCCCTCACTTCAGCTCCAGAGCCGCTTACACTGAGCCTGGCCCCCTGCCAAGGACAGTGCAATTCTGCCCAGGCAAAGACACCTGAGAATCAGCGCAACAGGCCTTTCCCCTAGAAGAACAGCAGGATCTTCCGGTTAACTTGAATACCAAGTTAACCAAGCATACAGAACGGCAACACTCCAGCTCTTTGGAAAAGAAGTATATAGCTTTCATAGTTTGTTCTTATTATTCTTCAGTCCTTCAGCTTTATATTTTATTTTCCTCTTCAGCTATTTTCTTATTTTATCAATTCTTCTTTTTTTTTTTATCATGTTATGTTAGTCACCATACAGTACATCATTAGTTTTTGATGTAGTGTTCCATGATTCATTGTTTGTGTGTAACACCCAGAGCTCCATGCAATACATGCCCTCCTTAATACCCATCACCAGGCTAACCCATCCCCCACCCCTTTCCCCTCTAAAACCCTCAGTTTGTTTCCCAGAGTCCATACTCTCTCATGGTTCATCTCCCCCTCTGATTTCTCCCCCTTCATTTCACAATTCTTCTTTTAAATCTTTTTGAATTTTCATTTTCACACTTATATATATATATATATATATATATATTTCATTTTTGGGTTCCTTTGATTGTATTCAAATACGTTTTTGAGTATATATAAGTTTTTCTTTCTTTCCAACCTAGATGTCCATCAACAGATGAATGGATAAAGAAGATGTGGTATATATACAATGGAATACTATGCAGCCATCAAGAGAAATGAAATCTTGCCATTTGCAACGACATGGATGGAACTGGAGGGTATTATGCTAAGCGAAGTAAGTCAATCAGAGAAAGAGAATTACCATATGATCTCTCTGATATGAAGAATTCGAGAGGCAGGGTGGGGGGTTTGTGGGGGGTGGGAGAAGGAAATGAAAAAAGAGGGGATCAGGAAGGAGACAAACCATAAGAGACTCTTAAACTCATGAAACAAACCGAGGGTGGCTCGGGGGTAGGGGTGGGTAGGGATAGGGTGGCTGGGTTATGGACATTGAGGAGGGTATGTGCTATGGTAAGTGCTGTGAAACGTGTAAGCCTGAGGATCCACAGACATGTACCCTGGGGCAAATAATACATTATGTGTTAATTAAAAAATAAAAAAATAATAAAAATTAAAAAAAAAAGTTTTTCTTTCTTTCCTATTTTGGGATCTAGTTTCCTTTAACAAACAGCCCAAAATACACTCAGGATCTAGTTTATTGTTCTGTCCTGTTCAACTTCTCGTTTGATTTTATACTCATTTTCCCTTTCTTTTCCTTTTGTCTTCTGTTCTGTTCTGATTTGTGTAGTGTATATTTTTCTGGTGTTGTTGCTTTTTTTTTTTTAATTTTCTCTCCCTTTCATCTATTGTTTTAGACATAATGAGGAGATGGAAGAAATCACCCCAAAATAGAGAACAAGAGGCAGTATTCATTGCCAGGGTTGGAATCAATATGGATATAAGTAAGATGTCACGGCTAGAATTCAAAGCAACAATTGTAAAGATAGTCGCTGGGTTTGAAAAAATCATAGAAGACACTAGAGAATCGCTTACTGAAGAAATAAAAGAACAAAAAGCTAAGGTCAAATTAAAAAAGGCTATTGGTGAGATGCAATAAAAAAATGGAGGCTCTAACTGCTAGTATAAATGAAGCAGAAGAGAGAGTGAGTGATAAAGAAGACAAAATGTTGAAGAACATGGAAGCTGAGAAAAGAGAGGTAAACAACTACTGGACCATGAGGGGACAATTTAAGAGATCAGCGACACCATAAAGTGAAACAATATTAGAATAATTGGGGCCACAGAGGAAGAGGAAAGAGAGAGAAAGGGGGACAGAAGGTTTATTTGAACAAATTATAGATGAGAACTTCCTTAATATGAGGAAGGAAATAGGCCTTCAAGACCAGGAGGCACAGAGAACCCCCCTCGAAATCAATAAAAATGGGTCAACAACTTCAGATATAATAGTGAAGCTTGCAAATTTCAGAGATAAAGAGAAAACCCCAAAAGCAGCTCAAGACAAGAGGTCCTTGACCTCTAAGGGTAGAGACATAGGCTGGCAGCAGACCTGCCCACAGAGATCTGGCAGGCCAAAAAGGACTGGCATGATATATTGAAGGTGCTAAATGAGAAAAATATGCAGTCAAGAACACTTTATCCACGAAGGCTCTCATACAAAACAGAAGGAGAGATAAAGAGCTTCCAGGACAAACAGAAACTAAAAGAATTTGTGATCACTAAAGAAGCCCCAAAAGAAATATTAAAAGCATCTCTGTAAGCATCAAGAGAGCACAAAAGTAACAAAGACCAGAAAGGAAAAGAGAAAACATACAGAAACATTGATTTTACAGATAATACAATGGCACTAAATTCATATCTTTCAATAATTACTCTGATTATAAATGGGCTAAATGCTATAATCAAAAGGCACAGGGTATCAGATTGGATAAAAATAAGACTCATTGGTATGCTGTGACTCATTTTAGGCCACAAGGCTGAAAGTGAGGGAGGGGGAGAACCATGTATCATACTAATGGACGTCATAAGAGAGCTGCGCCAGCAATCCTTACAGCAGACAAATTGGATTTTAAACCAAAGACTGTAATAAGAGGTGAAGAGGGACACTATATCATAATTTAGGGTCTATCCAACATGAAGATCTAACAATTATAAATACTTACGTCCCAAACATGGGAGCAGCCAGTTCTATAAACTGATTAACAACAAAATTAAAGAAACAAATTGATAATAATACAACAATAGGTGGGGTGTTCACACCCCACTCACAGCAATGGACAGATCATCTAAGCAGAATATAAATAAGGAAACAAGGGCTTCGAATGACACACTGGACCCGATGGAATTCACAGATATTGTCAGAGCACTTCATCCTAAAGCAACAGAATACACATTCTACTGGAGTGCACATGGAACAGTCTCCAAATAGATCAAATACAGGGTCACAAATCACGTCTCAGCTGATACCAAAATATAGGGGTTATTCCCTGCATGTTTTCAGACCACAGTGCTTTGAAACATGAACTCAATCACAAGAGGAAATGTGGAAGGAACATAAACACTTTGAGTTTAAAGAGCATCCACGTATTGCATGGAGCACTGGGTGTGGTACATAAACAATGAATCTTGTAACACTGAAAAAATAAAATAAAAGTATTTGGGGAAAAAAAACAAAAAAAACAAAAAAAAAAACAAAAAACAAAAAACAAACCAAAAAATAAAGAGCATCCTACTAAAGAGTGAAGGGGTCAACCAGGAAAATAAGGAAGAATTAAAAAAATACATGGAAAAACATGAAAATGAAAACACAGGGGTTCAAAATTTGGGGATGCAGCAAAGGCGGTCCAAAGAGGGAATTATATAGCAATACAGGTCTTTCTCAAGAAGCAAGAGAGGGCTTAAATATACGACCCAACCATACACCTAAAGGAGCTGGAGAAAGAACAGCACATGAAGCCTAAATCCGGCAGGACAAGAGAAATAATAAAGATTAGAGCAGAAATCAATGAAATAGAAACCAAAAGAACAGTAGGATAGATCAATGAAACTAGGAGCTGGTACTCTGAAAGGATAAATAAGATGAAACAACAACAACAACAACAACAACAACAACCCGAGCCAGACTCATCAAAAAGAGAAGAGAAAGGGGGAGGAGAGACAAGATGGCAGAGGAGTAGGAGGCCCTATTTTAACTAGACCCCTGAATTGAGCTAGATACCTACCAGAGCACTCTGAACACCCATGAAATCAGCCTGAGATGTAAGATTACACACTCCTGGATCTCTATGGGGGCAGAGGATCATCAGTGGGGAGGTACTGAGGAGTCGGGAGTGTGCGGACAGATATCAGAGCATAAACAGAAGGGGGAGGGAGCCACCAGAAGCGAGCCATTAGAAAGTAATACCCCAATGCGAAAGTGCCTGCACTTGGGGACCAGTAATAACTTGGAGACCAGCGGCTGCAAGTCGGGAAGGGACTGATAACAGCACTCAAACAGAACAAAGGGACTTAGGGGACAATGGCTGGGACCGGGCGGCCATAGGCGTAGACCCAAGCCCACAGTCCCAGGACGGCTACAGCCAGTGCCTGCCCGCACCTGAGTGGGCCTGGCATGGGCTCCAGTTGGCGGTCCATGGAGCTGTGGGCTGCCACAACCACCACAGCCACCTCCACTGCCTCCACCATCACAGGGACTGAAGGCACCTGGCATGGGCTTGAATCAGTGGTCCCGGGAAAGGCAGCCACCGGTACCGGGCACGCCCAGGCCAGTATCACGTGTGGTTTTGGTGGCACGGGGGTACAGAGACAAGCAGAGGCCTTGGGCGACCACTGAGATGGTGGCTGGGAGTGCGCACCACCCATGGGAGGCTGCAGTGTTCAACGGAGTTTGCAGAGAGGGGAAGTCTGTGTGTTCTGGACCATCCAGGGAGGAGCAGACTATGGCTTCTCTCTGAGGCTGAGGTCTGTGTGCGGACAGTTTACTTTGCTCTAACCCTCTGAAAAGGCATGAAAAGCAGCCAGGAAACAAAAACCTCCAGAGAGCAGAAGCCCGAAAAACCAGTTTCCTTGGAGCTTTGATAGTGGGCACGGCAACTCCGCCCAAGCAGGACTGACTGAAAAACAACACAGCAGGCCCCTCTCCCAGAAGACAAATCAAAGGAACAAGAGGACGACAACAACCACAGGGTCCCCATAAAACTCTAAAGCCCCAACATAAGGGGAAAACAATATATTAAGCTCCCGGTATTGCCTCACAGCCTGTATATTTCTTAGATACAACTTTTCTTTTCCTTTTTTTTCGTTTTATTAATTCGTTCTCATGATTCTTGTTCTTTTATTTATCATTATTTTACCTACTTACCATGTCAACTAGATGTTTAGTACAACATATTCCATAGTAACTTTTTAACTTGAACTTTTTTCGTACATATACATGTTTGCTTTTCTTTTATATCTATATCTATGTCTATATCTATATATATATCTATAGATATATAGATATAAGCATCAATGTAGTCCTTTTTTCCCTGTTCAGTACTACGTCTATATATATACCAGTTTTAATTTTCCTGTATCTCTGGGAAGTTGAGTCCTCTAACAAAGATAACAAGATACACCCAGGAAGAACTGAAATACCCTTGCTCGCCCACATCGAGGGATTATACCCACCTTCCCATCACTCCCCCACCCCTTTATTTTGTGTTTTTATTTTTTTTCTCATTCTACTGTCGGTCTTTCTGTTTGTTGGTTTTTCTTTTCATAATGTAAAAATCTTATTCTTGGGGTTCATTTTGGATGGGTTTTTCTTTTTTTTCCTTTTTCTTTTGTTGGTCTTTTGTTTGTTCTTATTTTTGTACTTTATAAATCTTACTCTTGGGGCTCCTTTTGGCTTTTTTTTTTTTTCTTTTTTCATTTTTCTATCTCTTTGGTGGTGACTTCTGATTGCTCAGAAACTTTCCAAGGTGCACCTTGCTTGGATTGTGGTTGATATTTTCAGCTATACATCCCCTCAACTACCTCTCACCAGAATGACTAGGAGGAGGAAAAATAGAGACTGTGACCTCTGCCACAGAACTATTGGATATGGATATAAGCAAGATGTCAGAAATAGAATACAGTGCAACAGTTATCCAGACTATGGCTAGGTTGGAGAAAACCATTAGTGGCAACATAGATTTTCTAAGGGCAGAAGTGAGAGCTGATCTGGCAGAATTTAAAAATGCTATCAATGAGATCCAATCTAATCCAGATACTCTAACAGCTCGGGTAAATGAGGCAGAAGAGCAAATTAGTGATCTAGAAAACAAACTGATAGAAAAGAAGGATCAGGAGGAAGCCTGGAACAAACAGCTTAGAAGCCATGAAACGTTCCAACGTCAGAATTATTGGGATCCCTGAGGAGGCGGAGAGAGAGAGAGGACTAGAAGATATAGTTGAGCAAATCCTAGATGAGAATTTCCCTAATCTAGGGAATGGAACAAGTGTTCATGTCCTAGAGGCAGAGAGGACATCCCCCAAGGTCAACGAGGGTAGAAAGACCTCCAGACATATGATTGTGAAATTCAGGAATTGTAAATTCAGAGAAATTGTCTTAAGGGCAGGTAGGGGGAAAAGATTCCTTCCTTACAGAGGGAGGAATATCAGAATAACGTCAGACCTGTCCACAAAAACCTGGCAAGCCAGAAAGGACTGGCAAGACATATTCAGGGCACTAAATGAGAAGAACATGCAGCCAGGAACACTTTATCTGACAAGACTGACATTCAGAATGGAGGGAGTGATAAAGAGCTTCCAAGAAAGACCAGCAAACACTAAAAGATTATGCGACCACCAAGCGAGCACCACAAGAAATATTAAGGGGGGTTCTGTAAAAGAAGAAAGACCCCAAGAGTGATATAGAACAGAAATTTGCAAAGACAATCTATGGAAACGAGGTCCTCACAGGCAACATTATGACAATAAACAAATATCCTGCAATAATCACGCTCAACGTGAACGGCCTAAATGCTTCCATAAGATGGCACGTGGTTGCAGATTGGATAAAAAGACAGGACCCATCCATAAGCTGCCTAAAAGAGAAACATTATGAACCTAAAGATACATCCAGACTGAAAGTGAAGGGATGGACAACCATCTTTCATGCCAACGGAATGCAAAACAAAGCTGGGGTAGTATTCTCATATCAGAGAAATTAGATTTTAAGCTAAAGACTATAATCAGAGATACAGAAGGACACTACATCATTCTTAAAGGGTCTATCCAACAAGAAGATCTAACAGTTGTTAATATCTATGCCCCCAACATGGCAGCAGCCAACTATATAAGCCCACTGTCAACTAAAATAAAGAAACATAATGATAAGAATACGTTAATTGTAGGGGATCTTCACACGCCACTCACAGCATTTGACAGATCATCTAAGCAGAAAATCAACAAAGAAACAAGACCTTTGAATGACACATTGGACCAGATAGACTTCATAGATATATACAGATCATTCCACCTTAAAACAACAGAATACTCATTTTTCTCGAGCACACATGGAACTTTCTCCAGAGTAGACCACATACTGGGTCACAGATCGGGTCTCAACCGAAACCAAAAGATTGGGATTATTCCCTGCATATTCTCAGACCACAATCCTTTGAAACTGGAACTCAATCACAAGAAGAAGTTTGGAAGAAATTCAAACACTTGGAAGCTAAAGATCACCCTCCTCAAGAAGGTTTGCATCAACCAGGAAATCAAAGAGGAACTTAAGGAGTTCATGGACCAAATGAGAATGAGGACACATCGGCTGAAAACCTATGGGGTACGGTAAAGGCAGTCCTAAGCGGGAAATACATAACCATCCAAGCCTCCTTCAAAAAATAGAAAAATCCCGAATACACCAACTCTCTTTACACCATAAGGAACTGGAGAATCAACAACAAATTAAACACACAACACACAAGACAAATTACCCAACACACAAGAAGGGAAATTATTAAGATTAGAGCAGAGATCAATGAATTAGAAACCAGGGATACAGCAGAACACATCAAAAAACTAGACGCTGGTTCCTTGAAAGAATTAATCAGCTCAATAAAACACTGGCCAGACTAATCCAAAAGAAAATATAAAGGATCCAGATTAATAAAATTATGAATGAAAGGGGAGAGAACACAACTAACATGAAGGAAATAGAAACAATCATCAGAAATTATGATCAACAGCTATATGCCAATAAGTTACGCAACCTAGAAGAAATGGATGGATTCCTGGAAACCTATAAACTTCCAGACTGAAACAGGAAGAAACTGACAACATGAATAGACCAATAAGTAGTAAGGAGATTGAAGCAGTAATCAAAAACCTCCCAAAAGACAGGAGTCCAGGACCTGACGGATTGACTGGGAAATTGTATGAAATCTTCAAAGAAGAAATAATACCTATTCTCCTGAAGCTGTTTCAAAAAAATAGAAAAGAAGGAAAACTTCTAGACTCTTTCTACGAAGCCAGCATCGCCTTGATCCCCAAACCAGGCAATGACCCCATCACAAAGGAGATTTTCGGACCAATATCCCTGATGAATATAGATGCCAAGATTCTCAACAAGATCCTAGCTAATAGGATCCAACAGCACATTAAAAGTATTATTCATCATGACCAGGTGGGATTTACCCCTGGGATGCAAGGGTGGTTCAACATTCCAAAATCAATCATTTGTGATAGAACAAATCAAAAACAGAAGGGAGACGAACCACATGGTCCTCTCAATTGATGCAGAAAAGGCATTTGTCAAAATACAGCATCCGTTCCTGATTAAAACTCTTCAAAGCATAGGCATAGAGGGAACATTCCTCAGCTTCATAAAATCTATGAAAAACACACAGCGAAAAAGAAAGAAAGAAAAAAAGAAAAACACACAGCGAGTATCATTCTCAATAGGGAAAAGCTGGCAGCCTTCCCTTTGAGATCAGGAACACTTGACAAGGATGCCCACACTCGCCACTGTTGTTCAGTATAGTACTAGAAGTCCTAGCAACAGCAATCAGAAAACAAAAAGAAAGAAATGTATTCAAATTGGCAAGGAAGAAGACAAACTCTCTCTCTTCGCAGATGACATGACACTTTATGTGGAAAAACCAAAAGGCTCTACCCCCAAATTACTAGAACTCATACAGCAATTCAGTAATGTGGCAGGATAAAAATCAATGCACAGAAATCAGTTGCCTACTTATACACTAACAATGAAAGTATAGAAAGGGAAATTAGAGAATCGATACCATTTACAATAGCACCAAAACCCAATAGATACTGGGAATAATCCTAACCAAAGACGCAAAGGACCTATACTCAAGGAACTACAGAACACTCATGAGAGATGTTGAAGAAGACACAAAAACGTGGGAAAACATTCCATGCTCATGGATCGGAAGAATAAACATTGTTAAGATGTCTATGCTGCCCAGAGCAATCTATACTTTCAACGCCATCCTGATCAGAATACCATTGGCATTTTTCAAAGTGCTGGAACAAACAATCTTAAAATTTGTATGGAACCAGAAAAGATCCCAAATCACCGAGGAAATGTTGAAAAAGAAAAACAAAGCTGGGGTTATCACGTTGCCTGATTTCAAGCTATATTATAAATCTGTGATCACCAACACAGCATGGTAGTGGCGCAAAAACAGACATAGACCAATGGAACAGAGTAGAGAGCCCAGATATGGACCCTCAACTCTATGGTCAAATAATCTTCGACAAAGCAGGAAAAAATATCCAATGGAGAAAAGACAGTCTCTTCAGTAAATGGTGCCAAGAAAATTGGATAGCTATGTACAGGAGAATGAAACTCAACCATTCTGTTACACCATATGCAAAGATAAACTCAAAATGGATGAAAGATGTCAATGTGAGACAGGAATCCATCAAAATCCTAGAGGAGAACATAGGCAGTAACCTCTTGGACATCAGCCACAGCAACTTCTTTCAAGACACATCTCCAAAGGCAAGGGAAACAAAAGCAAAAATGAACTTTTGGGACTTCATCAAGGTAAAAAGCTTCTGCACAGCTAAGGAAACATTCAACAGAACAAAGAGGCCACCCACGGAATCGGAGAAGACAGTCGCAAATGACACTACAAAGAGATGATATCCAAGATCTATAAAGAACTTCTCAAACTCAACACCCAAGAAACAGATAATCAAGTCAAAAAATGGGCAGAAGATATGAACAGACACTTCTCCAAAGAAGACCTACAAATGGCTAACAGACACATGAAAAAATATTCATCATCATTAGCCATACAAATGTTAGGACTGTTTGTTCCAGCACTTTGAAAAATGCCAATGGTATTCTGATCGGGATGGCATTGAAAGTATAGATTGCTCCGGGCAGCATTAACATTTTAACAATGTTTGTTCTTCTGAGCCACGAGCATGGAAAGTTTTTCTGACTTTTCGTGTCTTCTTTGATTTGTTTCATGACTGCTCCGTAGTTCCTCGACTGCAGAACTTTTACCTCTTTGGTTAGGTGTATTCCAAGGTATCTTATGGTTTTTGGTGCTTCTGTAAATGCAATCAATTCTCTGATTTCTCTTTCTACACTTACATTATTCGTGTATAAGAAAGCAACTGACTTCTGTGCATTGATTTTGTATCCTGCCACATTACTGAATTGCTGTATGAGTTCTAATAATTTGGGGGTGGAGACTCTTGGGTTTTCCACATAAAGTAGCATGTCTTCTGTAAAGAGAGAGAGTCTGACTTCTTCTTTGCCAATTCGAATACCTTTTATTTCTTTTTGTTGTCTGATTGCTCTTGCTAGGACTTCTAGTACTTTGTTGAACAACAGTGGCGAGACTGGGCCTCCTCGAGGTGTTCCTGATCTTAAGGGAAAGGCTCTCAGCATGTCTCCACTGAGAATGATATTCGCTGCGGGTTTCTCATAGATGGTTTTTATGAAATTGAAGAATGTTCCCTCTATCACTGTACTCTGAAGAGTTTTAATCAGGGAAGGATGGTGTATTTGTGTCAAATGCTTTTTCTGCATCAATTGAGAGGATCGTGTGGTTCTTCTCTCTCCTCTTATTGATTTGTTCTATCACATTGATTGATTTGCGAATGTTGAACCACCCTTGCATCCCAGGGATAAATCCCACCTGTGGTCTTAGAATATGGAGGGAATAATCTCAATCTTTTGGTATCAGTTGGGATCTGATTTGCGACCCAGTATGTGGTCTATTCTGGAGAAAGTTCCATGTGTGCTTGAGGAGAATGAGTATTCTGTTGTTTTAGGGTGGAATGGTCTGTATATATCTATGAGTTCCATCTGGTCCGGTGTGTCACTCAAAGCTCTTGTCTCTTTGTTGACTTTCTGCTTAGATAATCTGTCTGTTGCTGAGAGTGGAGTGTTACGGGGTCCTACAATTAACCTATTCTTATCAATATGTCTCTTTATTTTAGTTGACAGTTGGCTTATGTAGTTGGCTGCTGCCACGTTGGGGGCATAGATATTTACAATTGTTAGATCTTCTTGTTGGATAGACCCTCTAAGAATGATGTAGTGTCCTTCTATATTTTTGACTACAGTCTTTAACTTAAAATCTAATATCTCTGATTTGAGAATCGCTACCCCAGCTTTCTTTTGCTTTCTGTTGGCATGGAAGATGGTTGTCCATCCCTTCACTTTCAGTCTGGATGTTTCTTTAGATTCCAAATGAGTCTCTTGTAGACAGCATGTGGATGGGTCCTGTCTTTTTATCCAATCCAATCTGAAACCCTGTGTCGTTTTATGGGAGCATTTAGGCCATTCACGTTGAAAATGCTTATTGAAAATATGATTTTATTGTCATCATGTTGCCTGCGAGGTCTTTGTTTCTATAAATTTTCTCTCTATATATATCTGTTTTATATCTCTATTGGGGTCTTTCTCCTTTTATAGAACCCCCCCTTAGTATTTCTTGCAGTGCAGGCTTAGTGGTCACATATTCTTTTGATCTCTGCCAGTCCTGGTATCTCTTTATCACTCCATCCATTCTGCATGACAGCCCTGCCAGATAAAGAATTCTTGGCTGCGTGTTCTTCTAATTTAGTACCATGACTATGTCTTGCCAGCCCGTTCTGTCTTTCCAGTCCTCTGTGGCCAGATCTGATGTTATTCTGTGTGTAAGGAATCTCTTCCCCCTAACTGCCCTTAAAATGGTTTCCTTGCTTCTAGAGATTTGCGAGTTTTAGTATTACATGCCAGAGTGTTGGTCTTGTCCCCTTGATCTTGGAAGGCGTCCACTCTGCCTCTAGGACTCGAATGCTTGTTTCACTCCCCCAGATTAGGGACGTTATCAGCTACAATTTGCTCATTTGTATCTTCTAGACCTCTCCCCCCCCCCCCAGGGATCCCAATAATTCTGACATTGGCACATTTCATGGAGTCATTGATTTCTCTAATTCTGTTTTCATGGATTTTAAGCTGTTTGTTCCAGGCCTCCTCCTCTTCCTTTTTTTGTATCAGTTTCTCTTCTAGATCACTAATTCGTTCTTCTGTCTTATTTACCTAGCTATTAGAGTATCTAGACTAGATTGGATCCTAAGGATAGCATTTTTATGTTCTGCTAGATCAGCTCTCATTTCTGCCCTTAGAGAATCTATGCTGCCATTAATAGTTTTCTCCAGCCTGAAAATTGTCTTCATAACTGCTACCCTGAAGTCTATTTCTGACATCTTGCTTATATCTATATCCATTAGATCAGTGGGAGAGGCCATTGTCTCTGGGTCTATTCCTTGTTGGGGGTTCCTCCTCTTAGTCATTCTGTTGAGTTGTAGTTGATGGGATGTAAAGCTGAAAATATCAGCCACCATCCAGGCAAGTTGCACCCTGGGAAGTTTCAGAGCAATCAGATGTCACCACTGAAAAAACAAAGCAAAACAAAAGAAAAAACCAAAACACCCCCAAACAGACAAAAAACCCAGGCAAATGAAACCAAAGAGTAAGATTTATAAAGTACAAAAATAAAAACAATCGAACAAATGACGGGTACACACATAGAAAAAACAACCCCCAAAAAGGAGCCCAGAATAAAAAGGGCATGTGACGAGAAGATGGTTATAATCCCTCGATGACAGTGAGGAAGGATATTTCAGTTCTTCATGGGTGTATATTGTTTTCTTTGTTAGAGAACGCTACTTCCCAGACATACAGGGAAATTAAATCAAGGACTATATTGAAGCTTATATCTATACATGCGGAAAAAGGAAAAAATTATGTGTGAAAAAGTTTATGTTAAAAATTTACTATGGAAAATGCTGTATTAAACATCTACTTGAAATGATAGCTAGGTAATAAAAAAACAAAAGAAAAAACAGAAGAAACATGAGAAAGAATTAAAAGAGAGAGAGTGAGAAAGAGAGAGAGAGAAAAGTTGTATCTAAGAAATACACAGGCCGTGAGGCAACACCTGGAGCTTAAAATACTGTTATTGCCCTGGCGTTGGGGTTTTACAGTTTCATGGGGACCTTGGGGTTGCTGTCCCCTTGTTCTTTCAGCTTATCTTGTGGGGGAGGGGCCTGCACATTGTTTTTCAGTCAATCCTGCTTGGGCGGAGTTGCCCTGCCCCTTATCCAGGGGTTGGGCTCTGTGGAAACTGGTTTTTTGGGCTTTTGTTCTCTGGTGGCTTTTTGTGCCTTTTCAGAGGGTCAGAGCAAATTAAACTGTCCACGCCCAGACCTCTGCCTCAGAGAGAGACCACAGTCTGCTCCTGTCTGAATCCTCCAGAACACACAGTCTCCCCCTCTGTAAGTGCCACTGAAAACTGCAGCCTCCCACAGGCAGTACAGGCCCCCAGCAATCCTCTCAGCAGTGGACCCTGGCCTCTGCTAATCTCTGCACCCCCGTGCCACCAAAACCGCAAGCAATCATGGTCGGCGAGCCTGGGCCCCGGTGGCTGCCGTTCCCGTGTCCCTGGGCGCAAGTCCATGCCGGGTCTTCTCAGGCACGGGCAGTGGCCGTGGCTGGTCCCGGGACCACAGGTTTAGGTCTGCGCCTGCAGCCGCCTGGTCCCAGCGTTTGCCCCTTAAGCCCCTGTGCTCTGTTCCTTCTCATCCCACCACCACCGGTTTCCAAGCTGTCACTGGTCCCCAGGTGCAGGACGCTTTTGCACTAGCGTATTACTTTCCAATAGCTAGCTTCTGGTGGCTCCCTCCCCCTTCTGTTTATCCTCCGATATCTGCGCAATCACAACTCCGTCCTTCATACCTCTGGTAGGATGATCTTCTGCCCCCATAGAGATCCAGATGTGTGTAATCTTACATCTCAAGCTGATTTCATGGGTGTTCAGAGTGGCTTGGTAGATTTCTAACTAAATTCAGAGGACCAGGTGAAACAGAGTCTCCCACTCTTCTGCCATCTTGGGCAAACTCCTCTACCAAACATTTAAAGAAGAAATAATATCCATCCTTCCGAAGCTGTTTCAAAAAATAGGAATGGAAGGAAAACTTCCAAACTCATTCCATCAGGCCAGCATTACCATGATCCCAAAACCAGACAATGACCCCACCAAAAAGGAGAATAACAGACCAATATCCTCGAGGACCACAGATGCCAAAATTCTCACCAGGGTACTAGCCAACAGGATCCAACAGCACATTACAAAGGTTATTCACCAAAACCAAGTAAGATTTATTCCTGGGCTGCAAGGGTGATTCAAGATCTGCAAATCAAACAATGTGATAGAGCACATTAATAAGAGAAAGAACAAGAATCATATGATCCTTTCAATAGGTGGAGAAAAAGCATTTGACAAAATACAGCATCCTTTCTTGATTAAAACCCTCCACAGGGTAGGGAGAGAGGACACACACCTCTATATCATAAAAGCCATGGGCAAGAAGCCCACAGCGAATATCATCCTCAACAAGGAACAACTGAGAGCTTTTCCCATAAGGTAAGGAAATCCTCAGTGATGTCCCCTCTCACTGCTGTTGTTCAACATAGCACTGGAAGTCCTAGTCTCAGCAATCAGACAACAAAAAGAAATAAAAGTCATTGAAATAGGCAAAGAAAAATTCAATCTCTCACTCTTTGCAGATGACATGATACTCTATGTGCAATAGCCAAAAGCCCCCACCCCAAAATTGCTAGATCTCACACAGGAATTCAGCACTATGGCAGGATATCAAATCAATGTACAGAAATCAGTTGCATTTCTAAACATTAACAATGAGACAGAAGAAAGGGCAATCAACAAATTGACATTTGCACCAATTTACAATTGCACCAAAAACTATAGGATACCTAGGAATAAACCCAACCAAAGAGGTAAAGGATATGTACACTGAAAACTATAGAGACCTTATGAAAGAAATTGAGGAAGACACAAAGAATGGAAAAACATTCCATGCTCCTGCATTGGATGAACAAATATTGTTAAAAAAAAAAAAAAATCTGTACTACCCACAGCAATCTACACACTCAATGCAATCCCCCTCAAAATACTACCAACATTTTTCACAGAACTGGAACAAATAATCCTAAAATCTGTATGGAACCAGAAAAGATTGTGAATAGCCAGAGGAAGGTTGAAAAAGAAAACCAAAGCTGCTGTCATGACAATTCCTGACTTCAAGCCATATCACAAAGCTGTAATCCTCAAGAGAGTATGGTAATGGCACAAAAACAGACACATTGATCCATGGAACAGAATCGAGAATCCGGAAATGGACCCTCAACTCTCTGGTCCACAAATCTTCGACAAAGCAGGAAAGAATATCCGATGGAAAAAAAGACATTTTCTTCAACAAATGCTGTTGGGAAAACTGGACAGTGACATGTATAAGAATGAAAGTGGGCCATTTTCTTACACCATACACAAAGGTAAACTCAAAATGGATGAAAAGCCTAAATGTCAGACAGGAAGCCATCAAAATCATAGAGGAGAACATAAGTAGCAACCTCTTCAACTTCAGCCACAGCAACTTCTTGCTAGACACATCTCCAAAGCCAAGGGAATAATATGCAAAAATGAACTATTAGGACTTCATCAAGATAAAAAGCTTTTGAGCAGTGGAGGAAACATTTTTGAAAAATCCCAAAAGACAGCCAACAGAAAAGGAGAAGATATTTGCCAATGACATATCAGATAAAGGGCCAGTATCTGCAATCTATAACCATCTTATCAAACCCAACACCTCCCCGTCACCCCCCCAAAAAAAAAGTCCAGTCAAGAAATGGGCAAAAGGAGGAGGGGCAAGATGGCAGAGAAGTTGGAGACCCTGTTTCAACTGCTCCCCTGAACTGTGCTAAATATCTACCAGAACACTCTGAACACCCATGAAATCAGCCTGAGATGTAAGATTGTACACTTCTGGATCTCTAGGGGGGCAGGAGATCATCCGTGGAGAGGTAAAGCGGCGCGGGAATGCTCGGACTGATATCTGAGGATAAACAGAAGGGGGAGGGAGCGACCAGAAGCGACTTACTGGAAAGTAATACCCCAATACGAAGGTGCCCTGTGCTTGGGGACCAGCATTAACTTGGAGTCTGGTTAAAAGCACTCAAAAAGAGCAAAAGGTCTTAAGGGGCAACTGGTGGAATCAGGTGGCCATGGGCACGGTCCTAAGCTCACAGTCCCAGGACAGTCACAGCCCGAGAACACCTGTGCCTCAGAGAATCCAATGGGGGCTCCAATCTCCCCGGGCCCGAGACTTTCTGCTGCTTGCACCACCGCTTGGGGTGGGTTCACCCCCGCCCGCCCCTGAGAGAGCCTGGTGTGGGCGCCGGCTGGCGATCTCTGAACCCACAGCCTTCCACGACCTACACTGCTGCAGGGTCATATGAGTGGACCCCAGACAGCAATCCCGACAGCCGCCAAGAACGGGCTCCCCCAGACCAATATCGCTTGTGGTTTTAGTGGCACAGGGATGCAGAGACAAGCAGGGGCCTCGGGCGACCACTGAGACGGTGGCTGGGAGTGCGCACCGCCTGTGGGAGGTTGTGGTGTTCAGCGGAGATTGCAGAGGGGGAGTCTGTGTGTTCTGGACCACACAGGGGGGAGTAGACTGAGTCTTCTCACAAAAAGCCACCCAAGAACAAAAACCTCGAGAGAACAAAACCCTGAAAATCCGGTTTCCACAGAGTCCAGCCCCTTGCTAGGGGGAAGGGTGACTCAGCCCAAGCAAGACTGACCGAAGAACAAACCGGCAGGCCCCTCCCCCAGAAGACAAGCACAAAAAACAAGAGGACAGTAACCACAGGGTCCCCATAAAACTGTAAAACCCCAACATCAGGGGAAAACAATATATTAAACCTCCGGAATTGCCCAAAAACCCTTATATTTCATAGATACAACTTTTTTTTAATTAGTTCTCACGATTCCTCTTTTTTTTTTTTAAAGATTTTATTTATTTATTTGACAGAGAGAGAGAGAGAGAGAGAGAGAGAGAGAGAGATCACAAGTAGGCAGAGAGGCAGGCAGAGAGAGAGAGGGGAAGCAGGCTCCTTGCTGAGCAGAGAGCTCAATGTGGGGCTCAATCCCAGGACCCTGAGACCATGACCTGAGCCGAAGGCAGAGGCTTTAACCCACTGAGCCACCCAGGTGCCCCACGATTCTTCTTTTATTTTTTTAACCTACTCACCATTACAACTAGATATTTAATACAACATATTACATAATAATTATTAAACTTGAAGTTTTTTCATACATATACCTGGGTTTCTTTTTCTTTTTTTCTTTTTATATACATAGATATAAGCTTTGAGGTAATCCTTTTTCCCTATTCAATACTACCCCTATATATAAGCCAGTTTTAATTCCCCTGTATCTCTGGAAAGTTGAGCCCTTTAACAAAGATAACAAGATAAGTTATCTGGAAGTACTGAAATAACCTTCCTTGCCCACATCCAGGGTTTATAACCACCCTCCCATCTCATTCTTCTGTCACTGTTTCTGTATAATTGTTTTTGCTTGTGTACTATATAAATCTAATTCTTGGGGTTCATTTTGACTGGGTTTTTATTTATTTATTTATTTTGTATTTTACTTTTGTCAGTCTTTTTGTATGTTCATTTTTGGTTTATATACCTTATAAATCTTACTTTTGGGAATCATTTTGGCTGGGTTTTTGATTTTTTTTTTTCCTCTCTTTTTCTCTTTCTTTCTCTCTCTCTCTCTCTGTCTTTTTTTTTTTTTTCTTTTTGGTGGCGACTTCAGATTGCTCTGAAACTTTCCAAGGGGCACTTTGAATGGATCGTGGTTGACACATTCAGCTAAACATCCCCTCAACAACCTCTCACCAAAATGACTAGGAAGAGGAACACCCAACAGTGGAAAAATTCAGAGACTGTGACCTCTGCCACAGAACTATTGGATATGGACATAAACAGTATATCAGAAATGGAATTAAGAATGAAAATTGTCAAGGAAATGGCTAAGTTGGAGAAAACCATTAGTGGCAACAAAGAATCTCTAAGGGTGGAAGTTAGAGCTGATCTGGCAGAAGTAAAAAAAAAAATGCTGTTAATGAGATCCAATCTAATCTAAATACTCTAACAGGTAGGGTAACTGAGGCAGAAGATTGAATTAGTGATCTAGAGGACAAACTGATAGAAAAGCAGGACCAGGAGGAGGCTTGGAACAAACAACTTAGAAGCCATGAAAACAGAATTAGGGAAATAAATGATGCCATGAAACATTCTAATGTCAGAAATATTGGGATCCCCGAGGGGATGGAGAAAGGGAGAAAACTAGAAGATATAGTAGAACAAATTCTGGATGAAAATTTCCCTAATCTGGGGAATGGAAGAAGTGTTCATGTCCTAGAGGCAGAAAGGACCCGCCCCCCCCAAAATCGACGAGTCTAGAAGGACATCCAGACAGTTGATTGTGAGATTCACAAATCATAATTTCAGTCAAGAGGTCTTAAGGGAAGCTACGGGGAAGAGATTCCTTAGGTAAAGAGGAAGGACCATCAGAATAAGGGGAGACCTGTCCACAGAAACCTGGCAAGCCAGAAAGGGCTGGCAAGACACATTCAGGGCACTAAGTGAGAAGAACATGCAACCAAGAATACTTTATCCAGCAAGGCTCACATTCAAAATGGATGGAGACATAAAGAGCTTCCAAGTCCAGTAAGGCCTAAAAGATTTTGTGACCTCCATGCCTGCACTACAAGAAATACTAAGGGGGGTTTTATAAAAGAAAGAACCCAAGAGTGACATGGAACAGAAAGTTACAGAGACAATGTACAGAAACAAGGACTTCACAGGCAACATGATGTCAATAAATTCTTATCTTTCAACAATCACTCTCAACATGAATGGCCTAAATGCTCCCATAAAAAAGCACAGAGTATCAGACTGGATAAAACGACACGACCTGTCCATATGTTGTCCACTAGAGACACATTTTGAACATAAAGATAGATCCAGACTGAAAGAGAAGGGAAGGAGAACCATCTTTCATGCAAATGGGCCTCAAGAGAAAGCTAGGGTAGCGATTCTCATACCAGATAAATAAGATCTTAAGCTAAAGACTGTAGTCAGAGATACAGAAGGACACTACATCATTCTTAAAGGGTCTATCCATGAGGAAGATGTAACAACTGTAAATATCTATGCCCCCAACATGGGAACAGCCAACTACATAAGCCAACTGTTAGTCAAAATAAAGAGTCATATTGATATGAATACGTTAATTGTAGGGGATCCGAACATGACACTCTCAGCAACAGAAAGGTCATCTAAGTAGAAAATCAACAAAGAAACAAAAGCTTTGAATGACACCTTGGGGCAGATGGACCTCATAGATATATAGAGAACATTCCACCCTAAAACAACAGAATACTCATTCTTCTCGAGCACACATGGAACTTTTTCCAAAATAGACCCCATACTGGGTCACAAATCAGGGCTCAAACGATACCAAAAGATTGAGATTATTCCCTGCATATTCTCAGACCACAATGCTTTGAAACTGGAACTCAACCACAAGAAAAAGTTTGGAAGGAATTCAACACTTGGAGGCTAAAGACGATCTTGCTCAAGCACGTTTGGATCAACCAGGAAATCAAAGAAGAACTCAAACAATTCATGGAAACCAATGAGAATGAAGACACATTGGTCCAAAACCTATGGGGCACGGCAAAGGCGGTCCTAAGGGGGAAATACATAGCCATCCAAGCCTCGCTCAAAAAAATTGAAAAATCCTGAATACACCAGCTCTCTTTACACCTTGAAGAACTGGAAAACCAACAACAAATTAAGCCAACTCCACACACAAAAAGGGAAATAATTAAGATTAGAGCAGAGATCAATGAGTTAGAAACTAGAGATACAGTAGAACACATCAAATAAACTAGAAGCTGGATCTTTGAAAGAATCAATAGGATCCATAAACCACTGGCCAAACTCATCCAAAAGAAAAGAGAGAGGACCCAAATTAACAAAATTATGACTGAAAGAGGAGAGATCACGACTAACACCAAGGAAATAGACACAATCATCAGGAATTATTATCAACAGTTATATGCCAGAAAGTTAAGCAACCTAGAAGAAATGGATACATTCCTGGAAACCTATAAACTTCCAAGACCGAAACGGGAAGAAATTGACAACCTGAATAGACTAATATCTAGTAACGAGGTTGAGGCAGTGATCAAAAGCCTCCCAAAAAACAAGAGCCCAGGACCTGTCGGATTCCCTGGGGAATTCTACCAAACATTCAAAGAAGAAATAATACCTATTTTCCTGAAGCTGTTGCAAAAAATAGAAACAGAGGGAAAATTTCCAGACTCTTTCTATGAGGCCAGCGTTACCTTGATCCCCAAACCAGGAGAAGACTGAACAAAAAGGAGAATTTCAGACCAATATCCCTGGTGAATATGGATGCTGATATTCTCAACAAGATCCTAGCTAATGGGATCCAGCAGTACATTAAAAAGATTACCCACCATGACCAGTAGGATTTATCCCTGGGATGTAAGATGGTTCAACATTCACAAATCAATCAATGTCACAGAACGAATCAATACGAGAAGAGAGAAGAACCACATGGTCCTCTCAACTGATGCAGAAAAAGCATTTGACAAAATACGGCATCCGTTCCTGATTAAAACTCTTCAAAGTATAGGGATAGAGGGAACATCCTCAAACTCATAAAATCTATCTATAAAAACCCACAGCGACTATCATTCTCAGTGGGGAAAAAGTGACAGCCTTCCCATTGAGATCAGGAACAGGACAAGGATTCCCACTCTCCCCACTCTTGTTGAACATAGTAATAGAAGCCCTAGCGACAGCAATCAGACAACAAAAAGAAATAAAAGGTATTCAAATTGGCAAAGAAGAAGTCAAACTCTCTCTCTTTGCAGATGACATGATACTTTTTATGGATAACCCAAAAGACTCCATCCCTAAACTACTAGAACTCATACAGCAATTCAGTAATGTGGCAGAATACAAAATCAGCACACCGAAATCAGCTGCTTTCTTATACATTAGCAATGAAAATATAGGGAGGGAGATTAGAGAATCGATTCCATTTACTATAGCACCAAGAACCATAAGATACCTTGGAATAAACTTAACCAAAGGGGTAGAAGATCCGTTCTCGAGGAACTACAGAACTACATGAGTATGAAAGAAATTGAAGAAGACCCGAAAAGAAGGAAAAGCATTTCATGCTCATGGATCGGAAGAATGCGCACTGTTAAAACTTCTATACTGCCCAGAGCTATCTATGCTTTCGGTACCGTCCCAATCAAAATTCCACCGGCATTCTTCAAAATGCTGGAATAAACAATCCTAAAATTTGTATGGAACCAGAAAAGACCCAGAATCACTAAGGAAATGTTGAAAAAGGAAAACAAAGCTGGGGGCATCACATTGCATGATTTCAAGCTTTACTACAAAGCTGTGATCACCAAGACAGCATGGTACTGGCACAAAAACAGACACATAGACAAGTGGAACAGAGTAGAGAGTCCAGATATGGACACTCAACTCTATGGTCCAAAATATCTTCGACAAAACAGGGGGGGAAAAATCCAGTGGAAAAAAGAAAGACTTGTCAATACATGGTGCTGGGAAAATCGGACAGCTATATGTAAAAGAAGGAAACTCGACCATTCTGTCACAGCATACACAAAGATAAATTCGAAATGGATGAAAGACCTCAACGTCAGGCAGGAATCTACCCAAATCCTAGAGGAGAACATAAGCAGTAACCTCTTCGACATCGGCCACAGCAACTTCTTTCAAGACACGTCTCCAAAGGCAAAGGAAACAAGGCGAAAATGAACTTTTGGGACTTCAGCAAGCTAAAAACTTCTGCACAGCAAAGGAAACAGTCAACAAAACAAAGAGGCCAGTCACCAAATCGGAGAAGATACTCGCAAATGACACTACAGACAAAGGGCTGATATCCAAGATCTATAAAGAACTCCTCAAACGCAACACCTGAAAAAGAGATAATCGAGTCAAAAAAGGGGCAGAAGACATGAACAAATACTGCTCCAATGAAGACATCCAAATGACTCTCAGACACATGAAAAAATATTCATCATCAGTAGCCATCAGGGTAATTGAAATCAAAACCACCTTGAGATACCACCTTACATCAGTTAGAATGGCAAAAATTGACGAGGCGAGAAACATCAAATGTTGGAGAGGCTGTGGAGAAAGAGGAACCCTGTTACACTGTTGGTGGGAATGCAAATTGGTGCAGCCACTTTGGAAAAGAGTGTTGAGATTCCTCAAAAAATTTAAAGCAGAGCTGCCCTGTGACCTGACAGTTGCACTACTGGGTATTTACCCCAAAGATACAGATGTAATGAAAAGGAAGACCACATGCACCCCAATGTTCATAGCAGCTATGTCCACAGTAGCCAAACTTTGGAAAGAGCTGAGATGCCCTTCAACAGATGAATGGATAAAGAAGATGTGGTCCACATGTACAATGGAATATCACTCATCCATCAGAAAGGATGAATACCCAACTTTTGCATCAACATGGATGGGACTGGAGAAGATTGTGCTGAGTGAAATAAGTCAAGCAGAGAAAGCCAATTATCATATGGTGTCACTTACTTGTGGGTCATAAAGAATAACACGGAGGACTTTAGGAGAAGGAAGGGAAAAGTGATGGGGGGGAAATCGGAGGAGGAGATGAACCACGGGAGACTCTGGACTCTGAGAAACAGGCTGAGGGTTTTAGAGGGGTAGGTCTAGGGGGATGGCTGTGCATTATGGAGGGCACGGGTGTTGCATAGAGCACTGGGTGTTATATGTAAACAGTGAGATTTGGAACACTACATCAAAAACTGATGATGTATGGTGAATAACATAACACAGTAAAAAATAATAGATAACTGACACAATAAAATACAATTTGAATGGTTAAAAAAAAAAAAGATGTGGTTCATATATATAATGGAATATTACTCCAGCCATCAGAAGGGATGAATACCCACCATTTGCATCCACATGGATGGAACTGGAGGGGATTATGCTAAGTCAAATAAGTATTGGAGTCTTTTGTAATTTTTGAGAAAGGCTTGAATTGCAATGTACTTCACTCTTACAACCACCTTTGCTGCATCCCAACGGTTTTGAACAGCTGTGTTTTCATTTCCACTTGTTTCATGGTTTTTAAAAAAGATTCCTCAATTTTCTGGTTGATCCATCCGTTCTCTAGTAGGATGCTCTTTAACCTCCAAGAGTTTGAGTTTCCTGCAAATTTCCTCTTGTGATTGAGTTCAATTTTCAAAGCCTTGAGGTTTGAAAATATGCAGGGTTAATTCCAATCTTTTGGTATCAGTTGAGACCTGGGTTGTGATCCAGTATACGATCTATTCTGGGGAATGTTCCATGTGCGCTCGAGAAGAATGTGTATTCTGACGCTTTAGGTTGGAATGCTCTGTATACATCAGGGAAGTCCACCTGGTCCAGTGCGTCATTCAACAGGCTTCTTTCCTTGTTGACCTTCTGCTTAGATAATCTGTCCATTGCTGTGAGTGGGGTGGTGAAGTCCCCTACTGTTATCACATTATTATCATACTGTTTCTTTAATTTTATTATTAACTGGTTCATATAATTAGCTACTCCCAACTTAGGAGCATAAATATTTATAATTGTTAGATCTTCTTGGATAGATGCTTTCAGTATGATATACGGTCCTTCTTCATCCCTTACTACAGTCTTTAGTTTAAAATCTAATTTGTCTGATATGTGGATTGCTACCTCAGCTCTCTTTTGCGGTCCCTGTGTATGATAAATCGTTCTCCATCCCCTAATTTTTAATCTGGAGGTGTCTTTAGGCCTAAAATCAATCTCTTGTAGACAGCATATGGATGAGTCTTGCTTTTTTTATCCACTCTGATAACCTGCGTCTCTTGATTGGAGCATTTAGCCCATTTACATTCAGAGTAACTATTGAAAGATGTGAATTTCATGTCATTGTATTGTGAACCTGTAAAGTCCCTGTTTCTGTAGATTGTCTCTGTTCCTTTCTTGTCTGTGTTACTTTTTGGCTCTCTCTTTCTTTGCTTACGGGTTCCCCTTCAATATTTCTTGCCGGGCTGGTTTGGTGATCACAAATTCTCTTAGGTTCTGTTTGGCCTGGAAGCTCTTTATCTCTCCTTCCATTCTCAATGTCAGCCTTGCTGGATAAAGTATTCTTGGCTGCATGCTAGTACCCTGAATATATCATGCCTGCCCTTTCTGGCCTGACAGTTCTCTGCGGATAGGTCTTCTGCCAGCCTAATATTTCTACCCCTGTAGTTTAAGAACCCTTTTCTCACGCTGCCTTCAGGATTTTCTCTTTATCTCTGAATTTTGCAAGCTTCACTATTGTATGTCAGGGTGTTGACCTATTTTTATTGATTTCGAGGAAGGTTCTCTCTACCTCCTGGATTTGAATGCCTGTTACTTTTGCCAGATTAGGGAAGTTCTCAGCTATGATTTTCTCAAATATTCCTTCTGTCCCCCTCGCTCTCTTTCTTCATTCTCAGGGATCCAATAATTCTAATATTGTTTCGCTTTATGCTATTTTTGATTTCTCAAAGTCTCCCCTCATGCTCCATTTGTTGTTCTTCTCTCTTTTCCTCAGCTTCCTTCCTTTTTCAATTTGTCTGCTATGTCACTTACTCTCTCTTCTGTCTCATTTCCCCTAGCTATTAAAACATCAGTTTAGATTGCATCTCGGTTAGAGCATTTTTAATTTCAGCCTGATTAGATTTTATTTCTGCACTAAGAGATTTTCTAGTGTCTTTTATGCCCTTGTCAAGCCCAGCTAATAACTTTATAATCATCATCCTGGCATTTTATGATATTTTACTTAAATCCTTATGGATTAGATCTGTGGCAGAGAGTATGACCTCTCATTCTTTCCTTTGTTGTGAATTCCTCCTTCTAGTCATTTTGCCCAGGGAAGAATTGCTCAACAAGAGAGCAAAATCAGAAACGACCCAAGTGAAATACACACTAGACAAATCTGGAGATGTCAGAAACAAAAAAAGAAATGAAAAAATAAGGGGAGGGGATGTAGAGAAAATAATCTCCCAGGTGGTCAAAACAGGGTGATCCAATTGGTGCTGGGTGTATTTTGGCCTGTTTGTTAGAAGACCCTACGTCCCAAAATTGTAAACAGAGCAAAACTTAAAGATAGATAGATAGATAGATAGATATCCAATATATTGGATATCTGTGGATAGATATTGGATATCTATCTATCTGTATCTATCATCTATCTATCTATCTAAGCATATATCATATATATGTATGTGTGTGTGTGTGTGTGTGTGTGTGTGTATATATATATATATATATATATATATATATATATATATATATAAATAAAATTAAACACAGTGACAGGAAGCCAAAAATGAAGACTACATCTACAAACTGTAAATGTGGACAATTAAAGTTAAAAAAATAAGACTTACAAACAAAGTCGATAAGATAAGAAACTAGTTGAAAAGGGAAAGAAAATAAAATTTTAAACTGAAGGAAGAACAAATCATGAGAAAAAAATAAAAACCTCATATTCTTTATACTATTTCCCCCTAGCGCTGGAGTTTTGCATTCTTGTGTGCACTGTAAAGTTGGGGCTCCTCTGTTCTTCCAGCTGGTCTTCTTGGGGAGGGGCCAGCCATGCTAATTCTCAGGTGTCTTTGCCTGGGTGCAGTTGTACTGCCCTTTGCCAGGGGGCCAGAATCAGTGTAAACTGCTTCTGCTCCAGCCCCAAAGCTAAAAGATCATGGTCCCCTCTCTTCAGTAAACTCTCAGGGATAAGAAGTCCTCTCTTTTGTGTGTGCCAAACTCTGAAGTCCCCTGGGGTGCACACTGGCACAGTTACTCCTAGGGAAAGGCAGAGGGTCACCTTGTTTCTGTTCTTTGCAGGGTCCCCACATAAAGAGCAGTCACCCGATCAAGTTGTGGCATGTGGTTTATGGAGAGCCAAGCTGAGAGCCCCCTCCCAGGCTCACTCACCATAACCAGTTTCTTTGCTCAAAAGCTTGGGAGGTCTACCAGCTCAGGCACCCCTATTATTTCTGTGACTCAGGGGACCACCCCTGGGACCACACTGTCCCACCTAATATTCTGCCCCACTTCACCAAGTAAACACCTTTCAGGCAGGGATGTCTCTCACTGGAGCAGATTTCTAAGGGTTCTGACTTTGTCCTCCAGGGCTATATCACTTTCTGGTAGCTGGCTTACAGAGGCTCCTCCACTGCCCCCCCATGCACACCATTTATCTTCAGATAGATCCCCTCACATTTACTTCTCCGCACCTCCTAGCTTAGCAAAAGTTGGCCGCTTTTCTATTTGTGGAATTCCAGCAATTCTTTTCTTACATCTCAGGTTGAATTCATAGGTGTTCAGAATGATTTGATAGTTATCTAGCTACATTCAAGGGACCAGAGGAAACGAAGTCCCCTACTCTTCTGCCATCTTGCCTCCCCCCTAGAAGCATTTCCTCTGAATCACTAAATTCTACCCCTAAACTAATACTGCGCTATATGTTAACCAACTATAATTTGAGTAAAATCATGAAAGAAAAATTAATTAATTAAATGAATACATAAAGAAGATGTGGTATATTCTTAGGTATATTATTGTTTTTGGTGCAATTGTAAATGAGACGGATTCCTTAATTTCTCTTTCTGCTGCTTCATTATTGTTGTATAGAAATGTGAAATTCTTGTAGATTGATTTTGTATCCTGCACCTTCATGGAACTGTGTATCTTTTCTAGTGTTGTTTCTTTGTTTGTTTGTTTGGTGGAGTCTTTCGGGTTTTCTATGTAGAATATCAAAGAGTGAAATTTTGCCTTCTTTCATGCCAATACAGATGCATTTTTTTTTTCTTTTTGTTATCTCATTGTTGTGGCTAGGACATCTTAAACAACGAGGTGAAAGACCTCTACTGTGAAAACTATAAAGCACTTACGAATGAAATTGAAGATGACACAAGGAAATGGAAAGACATTTCATGATCCTGGTTTGGAAGAACAAATATTTTTAAAATATCTATACTAACCTGGGGTGCCTGGGTGGTCCATTCAGTTAAGCATCCAACTCTTGATTTTGCCTCAGGTCCTGATCTCAGGATGAGAGATCAAGCCCCATGTCAAGCTCTGTGCTGGGCATGGAGCCTGCTTAAAATTCTCTCTCTCCCTCTGCCCCTATGCCCGCTCTCTCTCTCTCTCAGAAATAAGAAAAATCTGTGCCACCCAAAGCAATCTACACATTTAATGCAATCCCTATCAAAACACCTCCAGTATTTTTCACAGAGCTAGAAGGAACAATCCTCAAATTTGTAAGGAACCACAAGAGACCCCAAATACTTAAAGCAACCCTGTAAAACAAAAACAAATCTGGAGGCATCGCAATTCCAGAGATCAAGTTATAGTACAAACCTGTAGTGATCAAAAAGTATATTATTGGCACAAAATAGACACATAGTTCAATGGAATGGAATAGAAAACCCAGAAAGAGACCCAAAATTGGTCTTTTAAGATGGTAACTTAATCTTTGATGAAGCAGACAAGACTATTCAATGGGGGAAAAAAGGACACACTCTTCAACAAATGATATTGGGAAAACTGGACAGCAACATGCAAAAGAAGAAACTGAACCACTTTCTTACACCACACACAAAAATAAATTCAAACTGGATGAAAGGCCTAAATGTGAGACTAGAAGCCATAAAATTCCTAGAGGAGATCTCAGGCAGTGACGTCTTTGACATTGGCTGTAGCAACTTCTTTCTAGACATGTGTCCTGAGGCAAGGAAAACAAAAACAAAAATAAACTATTGAGACATCATCCAAATAATGCACAGCGAGGGAAGCAATCAATAGATCTAAAAGGTAACTTATGGAATAGGAGAGGATATTTGCAAATGACTTGTCTGATAAAGGGTGAGTATCCAATATCTGTCAAGAACTTTTCAAACACAACACCGAGAAAACAAATAATCCAGTTAAGAAATGAGCAGAAGGCATGAATGAGCAAATGAGCAAAGGAGAAAAAAACTTTTCCAAGGAAGAAATCCAGATGCCCAAGAGACACATGCAAAGATGCTCAACATTACTCATCATCAGGAAAATACAAATGAAAACTACAATGACATATCACCTCACATCTGTCGGAATGCCTAAAATCACCAACACAAGAAACGACTGGTGTTGACGAGGATGTGGTAAAAGGGGAATCCTCCTGTACTGTTGGTAGGAATGTATACTGGTGCAGGTACTCTGTAAAACAGTATGGAGGTTGCTGAAAGAGTTAAAAATAGTTAAAAATCATCCCTGTGATCCAGCAATTGCACTACTAGGTATTTACCCAAAGATTTCAAAAATCCAAATTCAAAGGGATCTCTGTGCCTGGATGTTTGTCACGGCATTATCTACAATTTCCAAATTATGGAACCAGCCCAAGTGTCTGTTGACTGATGAATGGATAAAGAAGATAGATATACCTAGGATAGATATACCTATCTATAGGTATATATAGATATACCTAGGATAGATATACCTATCTATAGGTATATATGCCTATATATCTATACCTATAGATCTTTATCTATATCTATATCATCATCTATCTCCACAATGGAATATTACTCAGCCAAAACAAATAACAAAATCTTGAGGAGGGCAAGACGGTGGAGAAGTAGGAGACGCTGTTACAACTGGTCCCCTAAAGTGAGCCGGATATCTACCAGAACACACTGAACACCATGAGGTCAGCCTGAGAAGTAAGACTTTTCACTTCTGGCTCTCTACAGGAGCAGAAGGCAGCAGCGGAGAGGTAAAGCAGAGTGGGAACACGCAAACCTATATCGGAGGATAAACAGAAGGGGGAGGGAGCCACCAGAAGAGACCCAAGGACAGTAATACCCCAAAGGAAAGTGTCCTGTGGTTGGGGACCAGCATGAACTCAGAGTCCGGTTAAAAACACTTAAAAAGAGCAAAAGAACTTAAGGAGCAACCAGTGGAAACGGGTGGTCACAGGCACGGGCCTAAGTCCACGTTCCCCGGAAGGGCACCAACCCCATCAAAGAGAGACTGGCGGGGGATCCAGTCCGTGGTTCATGAACCTGCAGCTTTCCACCGCTGGCACCATTTAGAGGGCGGGGCGCACTCCTGCAAGTACCTTAGAGAGCCTGGCGTGGTTCATGAGCCTGCAGTTTTTCTCTGTGTGCAGCACTCCGTGGACCGGGTGCACTCGCACAAGCCCCTGAGAGACCGGGTGGGAGCCCTAGCCGGCGGTCTCTAGTACCGCGGGACATCCACCGCCTGCCGCAGGGTCTAGGCGCTCCCAGTCGGCGCCGGAGAGAACACGGCCACTTGGGGCAGGAATCCGAGTGCACCAGGCACGGACCCAGAGCCCGGACAGCAGTCACGGCAACGGCAGCCACCAGAAACCACTTTCCTAGACCTCGTGGCTTTGGTCACGCGAGGGTGCAGTGGTTACTGAGGGCCTTGAGGGGCCACTGAGACGGTGGCTGGGGGCGTGCACCGCCTGTGGCATGCTGCGGTGTGAGCGGAGCTTGCAGAGAGGGGACTGTATTCTGGACCACCCAGAGGGGAGCAGACTGAGGCTTGTCTGTGATGCGGAGGTCTGGGTACAAGCAGACTCCTTGCTTGGACTCTCTGGAAAGGCAAAAAAAAACTGCAAAAGAAAGAAAACCTCCAGAGAGCAGAAGCATGAAAAACCGTTTTCCACAGAGCCCAGCCCCTGGATTGGGGGGGCAGGGCGACTCAACCCAAGCAAGATTGACTGGAAAACAACGCGACAGGCCCCTCCCCCAGAAGACAACCCCAAAACAAGAGGACAATAACCACAGGGTCCCCGTGAAAATATAAAACCCCAACATCAGGGGAGATCAATATATTAAGCTCCCAATAATAACCTAAACCTGTATATTTCATAGATACAAGTTTTTTTTTTTCTTTCTTTTCTATTTTTTTTCACTCATTCTCATGTTTCTTGGTTTTTTTTTTTTAATTTTTTTTTTAAACTACTTAACATTATGGCTAGAGGCTTAATACAATGTATGGAAGAGTTATAACCACCCTCCCATCTTGTCCATCTGTCAGTGTTTCTATGTATCTGCTTTTGTGCTGGTATTATATAAGCCTTATTCTTGAGGTTCATTCTGACTAGGTTCTTTAATTTCTTGCCATTTACTTTTGTCGGTCTTTATGTTTGTTCGTGTTTGTTTATATACCTTATAAATCTTATTTTGGGGTCCATTCTGGCTGGGATCCCTTTTTTATCTCTTTCTCTCTCTCTTTTCTTATCCTTATTCTTTCTTTTTGGTGGTGAATTCCAATTGCTCCAAAATCTTCCAGGGTGCACCGTGCCTGGATTGTAGGTGATAATTCAGTGATACATCCTCTCATCCACTTCTCATCAAAATGAATAGGAGGAGGAACACCCAACAGAGGGAAATCCCAGAGACTGTGCCCTCTCCCTCAGAACTATTGGACATGGACATAAACAGTATGTCAGAAAGGGAATTCAGGGTAACAATTGTCCAGGCAATGGCCAGGATGGAGAAAAACATTAATGACAACATAGAATCTCTAAGGGCAGAAATGAGAACCAGTATGGCAGATGTGAAAAACGCTATCAGTGAGATCCAGTCTAATCTAAAGAGTCTAAAAGCTAGAGTTATGGAGACAGAGGATAGAATTAGCGATCTAGAGGATAAGATGGTTGAGAGGAAAGGTCAGGAGGAGGGTTGGAACAAACTCCTTAGGAACCATGAGCACAGACTTAGGGAAAACAATGATGCCATGAAACGTACCAATGTCAGAATTATTGGAATCCCTGAGGGGGTAGAGAAAGACAGAAGACTAGAAGATAGAGCTGACCAAGTTCTGAATGAAAATTTCCCCAACCTGGGGAATGGAGTAAGTGTTCGTGTTCTAGAGGCAGAAAGGACACCCACCAAGGTCAACGAGTCAAGAAAAACAGCTAGACACATCATTGTAAAATGTTCAAATTATACTTTTAGGCAAGAGGTCCTGAGGGCAGCTAGGGGGAAGACATTCCTTACGTACAGAGGAAGACCCATCAGAACAACATCAGACCTGTCCACAGAAACCTGGCAAGCCAGAAAGGGCTGGCAAGACATATTCAGGGCACTCAATGAGAAGAACATGCAGCCAAGAATACTTTATCCAGCAAGGCTCACATTCAAACTGGAAAGAGAGATAAAGAGCTTCTAAGACCGCCAGGGATTTTAAAAGTATGTGACCACCAAGCCAGCACTACAAGAAATATTAAAGGGGGTTTTATAAAAGCAGAAAGAACCCATGAGGGACATAAAACAGGAACTTACAATCTATAGAAACAAGGACTTGAGAGCCAACATGATGTCAATAAAAACTTATCATTCAATAATCACTCTCAATGTGAATGGCCCAAATGCTCCCATAAAACGACACAGGGTTTCAGACTGGATAAAACGACAGGACCCGTCCATATGCTGTCTACAAGAGACACATTTGGAACCTAAAGATACATCCAGACTGAAAGTGAAGGGATGGAAAAAAAACATCTTTCACGCCAACAGGCCTCAAAAGAAAGCGGGGGTAGCGATTCTCAAATCAGATAAATTAGATTTTAGGCTAAAGACTGTAGTCAGAGATACAGAAGGACACTACATCATTCTGAAAGGGTCTATCCTCCAAGAAGATCTAACAATTGTAAACATATATGCTGCCAATATAGGAGCAGTCAACTACTTAAGTCAACTGGTAATCAAAATAAAGAGTCATATTGATATGAATACATTAATTATACAGAGATCTTAACATGCCACACTCAGTAACAGATCATCTAAACAGAAAATCAGTAAAGAAACAATAGCTTTGAATGACACACTGGACCAAATGGACCTCATAGATATATACAGAACATTCCACCCTATAACAACAGAATACTCCTTCTTCTCGAGCACACATGGAACTTTCTCCAGAATAGACCACATACTGGGGCACGAATCAGGACTCAACCGATACCAAAAGATTGAGATGATTCCCTGCATATTCTCAGACCACAATGCTTTGAAACTGGATCTCAACTGCAAGAAAAAGTTTGAAAGGAATTCCAACACTTGGAGGCTAAAGACCAACCTGCTCAAGAATGATTGGATCAACCAGGAAATCAAAGAAGAACTTAAATGATTCGTGGAAAGCAATGAGAATGAAGACACATCGGTTCAAAACCTATGGGACACGGCAAGGCAGTCCTAAGGGGGAAAAACGTAGCCATCCAAGCCTCGCTCAAAAAAATTGAAAAATCCGGAATACACCAACTCTCTTCACACCTTAAAGAACTGGAAAATTAACAACAAATTAAGCCAACCCCATGCACTAGAAGGGAAATAATCAAGATTAGAGCAGAGACCAAAGAGTTAGAAACTAGAGAAACAGTAGAACTCATCAAGGAATCCAGAAGTTGGTTTTTTGAAAGAATCAATAAGATTGATAAACCACTGGCCAAACTAATCCAAAAGAAAAGAGAGAGGACCCAAATTAACAAAATTATGAATGAAAGGGGAGAGATCACGACTAATCCCAAGGAAATAGAAACAATCATCAGAAATTATGATCAGCAGCTATTTGCCAATAAGTTAAACAACCTAGAAGAAATGGATGCATTCTTGGAAACCTATAAACTTCCAAGACTGAAACAGGAAGAAATTGACAACCTGAATAGACCAATATCTAGCAATGAGATTGAAGCAGTGATCAAAAACCTCCAAAAAACAAGAGTCCAGGACCTGACGCATTCCCTGGGGGATTCTACCAAACATTCAAGGAAGAAATAATACCTATTCTCCTGAAACTGTTTCAAAAAAATAGAAACAGTAGGAAAGCTTCCAGACTCTTTCTATGAAACCAGCATCACCCTGATTCCCAAACCAGGCAAAGACCCCATCCAAAAGGAGAATTTCAGACCAATATCCCTGATGAAAATGGATGCCAAGATTCTCAACAAGATCCTAGCTAATAGGATCCATCAGCACTTTAAAGGGATTATTCATCATGACCAGGTGGGATTGATCCCTGGCATGCAAGTGTGGTTCAACTTTCGCAAATCAATCAATGTGATAGAATAAATCAATAAGAGAAGAGAGAAGAAATACATGGTCCTCTCAATTGATGCAGAAAAAGCGTTTGACAAAATTCAGCATCCGTTCCTGATTAAAACTCTCCAAAGTATAGGGATAGAAGGAACATTCCTCAATCTCATAAAATCCATCTATGAAAAACCCACAGCGAACATCATTCTCAAAGGGGAAAAGCTGACAGCCTTCCCTTCGAGATCAGGAACATGACAAGGATGCCCACTCTCACCACTGTTGTTCAACATAGTACTAGAAGTCCTAGCGACAGCAATCATACAACAAAAAAAAATAAAAGGTATTCAAATTGGCAGAGAAGAAGTCAAACTCTCTCTCTTTGCAGATGACATGATACTTTATATGCACAACCCAAAAGACTCCACCCCCAAACTACTGGAACTCATACAGCAATTCAGTAATGTGGCAGGATATAAAACCAATGCACAGAAATCAGTTGCTTTCCTATTCACTAACAATGAAAATATGGAAAGGAAATTAGAGAATAGATTCCATTTACAATAGCACCAAGAACTATAAGATACCTGGGAATAAATCTACCCAAAGAAGAAAAGGATCGAGGAACTACAGAACACTCATGAAATTAATTGAAGAAGACACAAAAAGGTGGAAAAGCATTCCATGCTCATGGATCGGAAGAATAAACATTGTGAAAATGTCTATACTGCCCAGAGCAATCAATACTTTCAATGCCATCCTGATCAAAATTCCACCGCATTTTTCAAAGGGCTGGAACAAAAAATCCTACAATTTGTTTGGAACCAGAAAAGGCCCCGAATTGCTCAGGAAATGTTAAAAAAGAAAAACAAAGCTGGGGGCATCACATTGCGTGATTTTAAGCTTTAGTACAAAGCGGTGATCAGCAAGACAGCATGGTACTGGCACAAAAACAGACACATGGACCAGTGGAACAGATTAGCGAACCCAGATATGGACCCACAACTCTATGGTCAAATAATCTTTGACCAAGCAGGAAACAATATCCAGTGGAAAAAAGACAGTCTCTTCAATAAATGGTGCTGGGCGAATTGGACAGCTCTATGTAGAAGAATGAAACTTAACCATTCTCTTACACCATACACAAAGATAAACTCGAAATGGATAAAAGAACTCAATGTGAGGCAGGAATCTATCAAAATCCTAGAGGAGAACATAGGCAGTAACCTCTTTGACATCAACCACAGCAAATTCTTTCAGGACATGTCTCCAAAGCAAAAGGAAATAAAAGCGAAATTGAACTTTTGGGACTTTGTCAAGATAAAAAGCTTCTGCACAGCAAAGGAAACAGTCAACAAAACAAGCAGGCAACCCACAGAATGGAAAAAGATATTTGCAAATGACACTACAGACAAAGGTCTGATATCTAAGATCTATAAAGAACTCCTCAAACTCAACTCTCAAAAAACAGATAATCACGTCAAAAAATGGGCAGAAGACATGAACAGACACTTCTCCAAAGAAGACCTACAAATGGCTAACAGACACATGAAAAAATGTTCATCCTCATTAGCCATCAGGGAGATTCAAATCAAAACCACACTGAGATACCACCTTACACCAGTTAGAATGGCCAAAATCAACAAGACAGTAAACAACAAATGTTGAAGAGGATGTGGAGAAAGGGGAAGCCTCTTCCACTGTTGGTGGGAATGCAAGTTGGTGCAGCCACTTTGGAAAACAGTGTGGAGATTCCTCGAGAAATTAAAACTAGAGATGCCCTATGACCCTGCACTACTGGGCGTTTACCCCAAAGATGCAGATGCAGTACAAAGAAGGGCCACATGTACCCCAATGTTCATAGCAGCAATGGCCACCATCGCCAAACTGTGGAAAGAGCCAAGATGCCCTTCAACAGATGAATGGATCAAGAAGATATGGTCCATATATACAATGGAATATTATGCCTCCATCAGAAAGGATGAATACCTGACTTTTGTATCAACATGAATGGGACTGGAAGAGATTATGCTGAGTGAAATAAGGCAAGTGGAGAGAGTCAATTATCATAGGGTCTCATTTACATGTGGAGCATAAGGGAAAACATGGAGGACGTTGTGAGAGGGAAGGGCGGGTTGAATTGGAGGACTTCAGAGGGGCAAAGAACCATGAGAGACTGTGAACTCAGAGCAACAGGCTGAGGGTTTTGGAGGGGAGTGGTGTGGAGGGGTGGGCGAGCCTGGTGGTGGGTCTTGAGGAGGGCAGGTATTGCATGGAGCACTGGGCGTGGTACATAAACAATGAATCTTGTAACACCGAAAAAATAAAATACAAGTATTTGGGGAAAAAAAAAAAAAAAAACAAATAACAAAATCTTTCCGTTTGCAAGAACATGGATGGAACTAGAACATATTATGTTAAGTGAAGTTAATTTTTCAGAAAAAGACAAATACTATGTGATTTCATCAATATGTGGAAATTTAAGAAACAAACGAGCAAAGGAGAAAAAAAAGAACAAAGAGACAGAGAGGCAAACCAAAAAACAGCCCCTTAACCATAGAGGAAAAATCCGATGTTACCAGAGGGAGGTGAGTGGAGGAATGGGTCAAATAGTTGATGGGGATTAAGGAGTGCACTTGTAGTGAACACCTGGTGTTTTATGAAAGGGCTGAATCACTGTATTATACACCTGAAACTAATATTGCACTGTGTGCTAACTACCTGGAACTTAAATTACAACTTTTACAAACAAATAAACAAACCAACAAACAAAGTGTATTTAGCGCCCCCCTCCAGATAAAGGAAGAAATGTTACGCATAGATAGTGCCATATTACCCAACCATGAAAAAAGATGAGATCTTCTCACTTGTGACAACATGGATGGGCCTAGCGGATACTATGTTAAGTGAAATAAATCAACCAGGGAAAGACAAATGCCACATGATTTCACTTATATGTGGAATCTAGAAAACAAAATAAATGAATGAGCAAGCAAACAGACACAAGCAGAAAAAGACTCATACATACAGAAAACAAACTTGTGGTTGCTGGGGATTGGGGTGGTGGGAAGGTGAGTGAAAAAGGTGAAGGGGATTAAGAGCCACAAACTTCCAGTTATAAAATAAATAAGTCACAAACATAGAAAATGCATCATGGGGAATATAGTCAATAATATTGTAATAATGTTTAATGATAACAGATGATAAGTATACTTATTGTTGTGAGTACTACATAAAGTACAGAACTGTCCAATCACTATGTTGTGTTCCTGAAACTATTATAATAGTGCGTGTCATGCATAGCCTTTATTGTGTTTGAAGAGAAATCCTTCTAAATCCAGTTTGTTAAGAATTTTTTATCATGAAAGGGCGCTGAATTTCAACAAATGCTTTTGCAGTATTTATTGGCATAATTAGGTGATTTTCATTTTTCATTCTGCTACTGTGATGTATCATGTTAATTGATTTGCATAAGATGAACCATCCCTGCATTCCAGGGATAAATCTCCCTTAGTCATACTGTATGATCCTTTTAATGTGCTGCCGAGCTTCATTGGCTAGTATTTTGTTGAGGATTTTTGCATCTATGTTCATCCCAGATAATGGTCAGTAGATTTATTTTCTCGTAGTGCTTTTGGTGTCAGCGCAATGCTGACCTCAAAAAATGAGGTTCATGGGTATTAATTTTACTTTAGATGTTTTGTGGAATTCCCCAGTGAAGTCATCTTGTTCTTGGCTTTCATCGTTGGGTGTTTTTTCCCCCCAACCAGTTTACCGGGGTATAATTAACACATTAAAAATGCATATATTTAAGGTGTAAAACGTGATGGTTTGATACACATATACATGGTGGAAAGATTACCATGGACAAGCTAATTAACACATCTATAACCTCGCATCACTCTCTATTTTCACTACGGTGAGAACATGTAAAATATATTCTAGGAAATTTCAAGGATACCATACAACGTTACTAACTCTGGTCGGTATGCTGTACATTACATCCATAGAACATATTTATCGTATAATTGAAAATTTATACCCTTTGACCAACCTCTACCTCTTTCCCCTATCCTTCTGCCCAGGGGCTGGTAACTGTTTTTCTATTCTCTGGTTCTATGAGTACCACCTTTTATAATTGCACGTATATGTGAAATCATGTAGTATTTGCCTTTATATGGCTAATTCCACCTAGCATGATATCCTCCAGGTTAGAGTCATTATATCCTATTGATAAATGGACACCTTTATAAGTATATAAGGACCTTCTCTGTCTCTTGTGCCTGATTTTGACTGAAAGTCTATTTTAGCTGAGAAAAGGATAGCCACTTCTGCTATCCATTTACCTTTATTGTAAGTACTGAGAAGTAAGGACTTTCCATTGCCATTTTTTTCATTGTTTTCTGACTGTTTTGACATCCCTTCTGCTCTTGCTGCCTTCCTCTTTGGCTTTTGTAGTGATACACTGTAATTATTTTTTCTTTACCTTTTGTATATCTACTAGATTTTTTCCTTTGTGGTTAACATGAGGCCCGCTTTGAATATCTTATAAATATAACAGTCTGTTTTAAGCCAATAACAACTTACCTCCAATAACATAAACTAGAACTACACTTTTACTTCTTTCCCCACATTTCCTACTATTGATCTCACACTTTTTATCTTTTTATATTGGCATCCATTAACAAACTATTTTAGGTATGGTTATTTATTTTTTTTCTTTCCCAAAGATTTTATTTATTTACTTGACAGAGAGAGAGATCACAAGTAGGCAGAGTGGCAGGCAGAGAGAGAGGAGGAAGCAGGCTCCCTGCCGAGCAGAAAGCCCAATGCGGGGCTCGATCCCAGGACCCTGAGATCATGACCTGAGCCGAAGGCAGAGGCTTTAACCCACTGAGCCACTCAGGTGCCCCTAGGTATGGTTATTTTTAACACCGTTGTCTTTTAACTTTTATACTGGAGATAAATGTGACTGATGCACCATCATTAGAGTATTAGACTATTTTTATTTATTTATACTGTATATTTTACCTTACCAGGGACTTTTATACATTTATATTTTCGTAACTTTAATACTTTTTATGTTTTATAGTTTTTATGTTTTTACTTAGCATCTTTTCATTTCAACCTGAAGAACTGACTTTAGTGTTTCTCATAAGGCAGATCTATTGGTGATGAAATCCCTCAGCTTTTGTTTGTCTAGGAGAGTCTTTCTCTCTCCTCATTTCTGAAGGACAGTATTTCTAGGTATAGCATTCTTGGTTGGCAGTTTTTTAATTAATATATCTTTTATTTTTCTTTCTTTTTTTTTGTGTGTGTGTATATCATCCCATTCCCTCCGGGTCTTCAAGGTTTCTGCTAAGATATCCACTGATGGACTTATGTGGTTTCCCTAGCATGTGATGAATTATTTTTCTGTTACTTTAGTTTTTTTTTTTTAATTTCTACTTTTGTAATTCACTTTTTAACACATTGACTATAACATATCTCAGGTAATCTTACTTGGGTTGATTGTACTTGGGGTTCTTTGAGCTTCATGTACCTGGATGTCTATATCTATCCATATATGCTGGACGTTTGAGCTATCATTTCTATAAATAAGCTTTCTGACACCACCCCATTCTCTTTTTTACCTCCCATGATGAAAATATCCGTACACTTGATGATGTCCCACAGTCTGTGGTGGCTTCCTTCACTTTTTCATTTTTTATTTTTTTCATTCCTTTAACCAACTAATTTCATTGCTCCTAGTTGTCTCTTTGTTTTGTGTGATGCTGTCTGCCAATGAAGCACTGTATTGATTTTTTTTTTTTAATTCTGTCCATGTATTCTTCAACTCCAGGATTTGAGTTTGATTCTTTTTATGGTTTCTATTTCTTCACTGAAAATCTCAGTTTGTTCATGCATTCTTTTTTTTTATTTTCCAAATACTTTTATTTTTTCAGTGTTAAAAGATTAATTGTTCATGTACCACACCCAGTGCTCCATGCAATACGTGCCACCACCAGGCTCGCCCAACCCCCCACCCCCTCCCCTCCAAAACCTTCAGTTTGTTGCTCAGAGTCCACAGTCTCTCATGGTTCATCTCCCCTCCAAATTCCCCCAATTCACCCTTCCTTTCCTTCTCACGATGTCCTCCATGTTTTTCCTTATGCTCCATGTGTAAGTGAGACCATATGATAATTGACTCTCTCTGCTTGACTTATTTCACTCAGCATAATCTCTTCCAGACCCGTCCATGCATTCTTTTTTTT
>JAPYYM010000600.1:0-14495 GCA_028534135.1 Potos flavus
GTCATGATCTCAAGGTTGTGAGACTAAGTACTGCACCGGGCTATGCACTGGGCATGGAGCCTGGTTAAGATTCTCTCTCTCCCATAAAATAAGATGAAATCAGAGATGCAAACAAACTGTAAAAGACTCTAAATTCTAGAAAACAAACTGGGGGTTGCTGGAGGGGAGGTCGGTAGGGAGATGGGATGACTGGGTGATGAGTATTAAGAAGGGCACGTGACGTAATGAGCCTTGGGTGTTACATGCAACTGATGAATCAGTCAACTCTGAAACTAATACAATATATGTAAATTAATTGAATTTAAATTAAAAAAAATTCTCTCTCCTTCTGTACCCACCCCCTCCTCCCATCTCTCACTCACAAAAAAAAAAAAAAGGAAAAATAAGCCATGCATTTGCAGACATGAAATCTAAGTATTTTCATTCTGCACACTCCCACATCCTCCTCAACATCTTATAGTACCCATGACTTACCATGTGCTTTGTAAGCCCATGATTCACCATGACTATATTCTTAGCTAGGTGTTGCATAACACTTAGAAGGGATTCTTCAGTGTATGACAGATAATGCTGTAGAGTTGGTGTCTATGGCAACAAAAGCTAATGTTAGAAATGCTCATCAACAATGGTTTTCATAAAATTTCCGTATCTCAGTCAAGAGTAGAGTAGGAAGAGATTCCATAGGACTGATTATAACTGAAATTTAAGATAAACTTCAGATGCCTTCTTCCCCAGGCACTCTTCTTTCATACTTCTCTAGGATCCTGTGCTTAAATCTGTTATACACACGTGCTCAAATTCTTTGACACCAATATTCTCATGCATAGTTCTACTCTTGGGCATAGGGTAGCACATGGTACATAGAAGAAGAAATATTTGGTGAATCAATGAGTATGAATGAACTTCTAGCAGCATGTCATTTGACCTGAGTGTCTTCATCTATATAGAAAGATGAAATTAGGTAATGAAGTAGAGGAGTATCTTATAAACACATAGCAAACAAGATATCATCATTTTTAATCATTCTCTCAGTAGATGCTTTATTTTTAGAAAGAAACCATTAGAATAGTCCTTTAATGTAAAAAGTTCAGTATTCATGCGAACATCACATAATTTAAAAACTTAGGGTAACCGAAGTCTATATGACAGAGCTTACCCATTCACCGTTATCGAGTATTTTCAGTGCTAAGCAAAAAGCTCCTGCTGCAATCTGAGAAGGAGGAAAGTGCACCATATCGTAGTCCAACATAGTTAGTTCCATCAGGTATTTGGCCAAGGTATGTTGCTCAACATCAACCTGAAACAAAACCCACAGGTCTCTCAACTTCCGTCAGAGAATTCTGTATTGGCAATAAGCAGTATGCCCATAACTGTAATTACAAATGGTTGTCTATTAACTCAAATGCAATTGCCCATCGAAGGCCTTAATGAAAATATTAATATGCAGGCTGTTTGGAAATAAAGAACATCTTTATGTCTTCCTCATACAGATTTATAAGTCAGCTGAATTAGATCTGCTTGATTAGCAGTATTTCATCATGTACCATACTAAAGGTTACCAAAGAGATCTGTACCTCTCCAATCTTAGATGCTCTCCGAAGGAAATGCAGGGGTAGAGGGCGGCCCAGACCAAAATTTAAAGATCTTAGAATCTTCATTTCCATCTGTCTGATTTGGTGCTTAGTGTAAGTGTTGTCAGTCACAAAGGCAAAGTCACCAATTTCTGGAGGGTACATTTCTTCATATTTGCTTGCAATAAACATGGCAGTGACACCAACCAGCTGCAGCATCTTCTTAGGCACGCAATTATTCTGTAATGGGAATTCCAACTGGATGAACAACTAATACATACTTGAAAAAGGAGACAAAAGAGCTATGAAGGGGACATGGGAAAAGCACTCTCACAGCAAAATCTTATCGACACTACCCCAAGACAGATGTTAGCTGAAAAATTCTTTTATTTTTTCCTTAATTTTACTTATTTGAGAGAGAGAAAGAGAGCACGAGCAGGCGGGGAGGGTTAAAGGGAGAGGAAGAAGCACACTCCCTGCGATGCTGGGCTTGATCCCAAGACCCTGAGATCATGACCTGAGCCGAAGGCAATGCCTATCCGACTGAGCCACCCAGGCACCCCTGAAAAAGTCTGTTACTTATGACTCTGCTAGGACCCTGGAAGGCAGAACCCTCAATTAGTGAATTATGCTCACCTGCATGAACCGATCAATAATGGAAACAGTCATGTACATGGTCTCCTGCAATAACCTGAACTTCATCTGAACCTGTACTAGCCAGTCAATAAGGATGGCTCTCATGTTTCCAGTGACTTCACGACCCAGTAGGTATTTTGGTCTGACGGCTTGCTCTTCCTGCAAAAGAATGCTGATTATCCTTTAGAAGCAAGACTCCATGTGATATTTCTGTCCGCAAATATTAGTCACCACAGAACGTAATGGAGAGTTCAGAATCTCTAACAGTCCTCAACTTAATTACTCATACAGTCACTACATATAGCTCTGTCATTGAGGAAGAAAGTCAACATTAAATAGGACAGTTTGACAGGTTTTTCATTTTGTACAGATTTCACTATGTTCAACCTACCACCACTGCTACTTGCCTACAGTACCCACTTCATCCCAAAGATATCATGCCATCATCTCTTTTCACTTATGACTCTAAACCCAGAAGAACAAGAAGCTGTATGAAGCAGAGAAAACTAGCAGCAGCTACTTTCCAGATCAGCTGGAACCTATGTGCTACCCACTCTCCTACTCTAGGGTTTAAATCCCCAAAGCACCATAGAGAAAAAGAATTTAAACCCCCAAAACACCACAGAGAAAAAGAACCATCAAGGACCAGCACATACGCCTGCTAAATCCACTCGGCCGGTTATAATTTCATTACAAAGAAGGGAGAAAAAACCCAAAGTGGAAGGTTGGTCCTGGCAAGAAGTTTCTATAGGACAATCCTCTAGAAAATGAATGCCCAAAGAAGAGAATGCATTATTAACAAACAACTGGGCAAATCTGGTAGTAAGCAGCTTGTTAGCATACAGAATGCTTCCTTGTCTAGGGGTTGGGGACAAATGCCACTAATAGAAAGTTTCAGAAGTGATATGAAATGAAAGAAAACCAAAAATTTTGAGTGTACTCTCTTGGACACAAAGAACAATTTCCCTGGTATCACATGCACATCAGCCACAATAACCCAAAATGCCTTGGTTATAATGCTGTTGGTTATAATTTTTCAGCATTTTCTCCATTACCATCCATCTCCTGCCTCTAATCCTCAAACTCTTTAGCCTGGGACTTGCCCACTCCTAACTCTAATAGACATAAATAAATCATTCAACCTATAGACATTCGTTAGAGTTACGGTATTATCCACTGTCACTTTGTACTTTACCTGCTCAAATGGCAAATACAGATGTCCTTGGCTTGGTTAGTGACTTTTGATTTTTGCTACTCCGTGAATGAGAATTGGAAAGTAGAATCTACTGTTAAGAAATACTGTTCACATCCTGCTTAAATTATTGTAAACTCTCAGTGGAAAATGTCTTTAATCAAGTTAAATGCAGTTAAAAAAAAAAAACACAAAGACTCTAAAAATAATACAGACCTCAAGTTGTCTCAGATAAGTATAAATATCTTTCACATATTCACTACAAAGGTTTGGATCAGCTCCATCTTCTGCATCCACATCATTCACTGCAAGAATTACATCAGAGAATGCCTGACACAGATATTCTTCTGCAGGGGCACATCCAGATGTTTCCATGGGGCTTGGAGAGGGAGTATCAACCTTGAAACAGAGAGACCTTTTGAAATAATAGCAAAGAGGAGCATACAATCTGGGAATGAAGGCCCAATACTGGTACTAACACAAGAGACCCACTGCTAAATAGACATATAATTCATAATTCATTTCCTTAAAGGAAAAGTATCTTTTTTCAAATTTACTCAATTTCTCCTTAGGACATGATTAATATGAAAAAAAGCAAAAAGCCAAAACAGACTGAGCAGATTTTAAGTTAGCAGAACCTAAACCGACAGGTAAAACAGAGAAAAAGCAAACAAAATCACATTCTAGACTTTCCTCCAAAAGAAATGAGTAAACAATCTGTTTATCAGCATCATGTGAAGTCAATCCAAATGAATGACAGTCTTTAGTCTTTATATCAAAACATGGACTGCTTCTCACTGCCCAGGAAAACACAAGTTCTGTCCTGACTACTAAAGATTAACAAAGTTTGCTATTTTTTTTTTAAGATTTTATTTATTTACTTGTCAGAGAGAGACAAGCAGGAGGAGTGGCAGGCAAAGGCAGAGGGAGAAGCAGGCTCCCCATTGAGCAGGGAGCCCAATGTGGGACTTGATCCCAGGACCCTAGAATCATGATCTGAGCTGAAGGCAGATGCTTAACCACCCAGGCGTCCCTAGTTTGTTATTAATATTAGCCATTTCCTTCAAACTCCAGTTATCCCTTTGTTCAAACATTTATTGGCATTTTCTTCTAGTCAAGGTGAATGCTAGACACTGCCTTTATAGTGTCCTCAAATGGCTTTGTATTTAGAAAAGTAAATGAAATGAGGAGACTGATTCTAGGTACAAGGGTGAGGGTAAGTTAGGCAGTTTCAGGAGTTGATGCTTGAGCTGCTTTGAAGAATGAAAAGGTTACTATCTAAAAGAATGAGAGTGAGAAAGGCCTTTTTTAGTAAGTGGGAGAGCAAAGTCAAGGATCAGTATGGGACTTTCAAGGAAACCTCACATAGGTCCATATGGCCAATTAAGAGACCCTGCATGCTCCAGGTTTCATGTGTTATGTCCAGAATGTCTACTAAAGCAATAGCCTCAAATCTCCTACTCTTAGTTATAAGGAACTGGGCTGACTTTACAGGTCATTTTTCTCAACTGGTTTTAACTATTACTTCTTTCTTAATTTAAAGTTGTAATTGTCTTTATTAAGTGATTCATGAAGTGGGCATCATCCCATCTACCAAGTAGAGATGCTCCTTAACTATGTTTTATTTTTCTTTTAAAGATTTTATTTATTTATTTATTTGAGAGAGAGCTAGAGTGAGAGAGCACAAGCAGTGGGGGAGCAGCCGAGGGAGAGGGAGCAGGCTCCTCCCTGAGCAGGGAGCCTGACCCGGGCTCCATCCCAGGACCCTGGGATCATGACCTGAGCTGAAGGCAGATGCTTAACCCACTGAGCCACCCAGGCACCCACTTACCTACATTTTAATAATTAGAACTTCATTAAATGCAGTTCACTGTAATTTCAGCAAAGGAACCCCTTCTAGGTGCCCTGTTTCTCTTTCACAGGAATGGATACATTTATGTAACTGATATTTAATAAGTTCTTAGTTTTCATTTTGAGGCTGTTAACTCATCTACTCTCTGAAAAGCTACATTTTCTTTCTGCTTTACACCTTTATCTACTCCAATGTTACAGGCTTATTAATTATTCAGTGGCCGCATTAAGGAGTAAAAGGATTCAAGATAATCTGTGTGAGTCAATAAATTCTGGTACAAGATGGCTTGTACCAAAGTCAGCAAAATCTTTAGGCCCTGCAGCTCTCACTCAATACCATTCATAGGGGGAAGGGGGCAGCATAACAAAATGCCGAAGAGCCTAGATTCTGAAGCCAGATGGCCTGGGTTTACATCCATAGGTGCCACTGATGAGATGGGCGACTCTAGAAAAATTACTTGTACTTCTCTAAGCCATTATCTGAACGGTGTAATAATACAAGGGAGAGAGTACATGTAAAGATTATACCGCTTAAAAGCCCTTCAAGTGCAGAGGGAGACTACCTCCTGCTAAGTGCTCTATAAACGTTACTAGCGTTACTATTTGTTCAAATGCCATTATTCCATGGATTATAAAACGAGGGGAAAGAGACACCCAACAGACCAGATGGAGAAAGGCAGAGTAAGTTTACCAAAATAGGCTCAGGCGAAAGTTTTTCTTCTTTAACGAGCTCAGGTTCTGGCTCAGGTTCTCGCACAGGCTCAGGTACCTTCTCCAGAGGCTTAGGTATTTTTTTAGCAATAACTTTTCCAGGAACCAAAGTTTTTGCTTCCTGTGGATGAAAGGACGGAAAATGAAATATTTCTCCACCACGGGTCCCAGCTGTAGGGTGGACTCTTAGGCAGGGAGAAGTTGGCTCAGGAAGAAAGTTACCTTTTTCAGAGGCAATTTGGTCTGTGGTTGTTCGCTGACTTTGTTACCAATGTCTCCGAGAGCTGTTCTCGGCCTCAGCCCGGGCTTGGAGGCCGCAGTCGTGGCCAGAGGCACGCGCTTTGCGCCTGCCATGCTGAGCTTCGCCTTATTTTCAACATTAACTTTTGTGTTCTGAAAGAAACAAGACCGCTTTGAGAGCCGCCCCACCCAGGTTAGAGTTAAGTCAAGGGTCAGTGAAGGTGGGGCAAAGAGAGGCTCTCAGAAGAAAAGCTGGCTGTAAAAAAATGGGTTCCCAAGGGAAACTGGGGTTCCAGGATCTACGCTTTGGCTGTGACAAGCCCTTTTTTTTTTTTTTTTTAAGATTTTATTTCTTTATCTGACACAGACAGAGAGATCACAAGTAGGCAGAGAGGCAGGCAGAGAGAGGGGGAAGCAGGCACGCTTCTGAGCAGAGAGCCCGATGCGGGGCTCGATCCCAGCACCCTGAGATTATGACCTGAGCCGAAGGCAGAGGCTTTAACCCACTGAGCCACCCAGGAGCCCCAGACAAGCCCATTTTTTCCCAGAACCTCCTCACTCCCCTCTTGAAGGGCTACCTGTTTAGTCCCCGGCGACTCAGAAATATTATTAATTTACATTTGGAAGGAAATCGGAAAAGCCTCCAATGGCAGGCACCTTCTCTCCGGGAAGGGGGTTACACGGCTGGTGGGAGCTCACTCAGAGGCCCTCTACCACATTTTAAAAGAGGTTTCCTGTCGACCCTCCACCGACCTCCCTCCTCGGGCCAAATATTTATCCCAGGACGGCCCTGTTCTCTTCCTTTCTCCGTCGGGCCCCCAAACGCCCCCCCCCCGCCGTGCCAAGGGCCCACCGATCCCCCCATCCTTCTCCCCAAATCGCTGCCCCAGTCCACTCCGGGAGGGGGGGCGTCCGGCAGAGGACAGAGGACGAGAAGCCACGCCGCGCCGTCGGCAGCAGCTCACCCTGGTGACCCGGAGCGCCATGGCTTCCTCTTCACCAGGGCAGCAGCTCAGTGGGGAGAAGCAGAGCACGGGAGCCACCAACGAGCGGGGGACCTGAACCCAGCGCAGCTCAACAGCCGTTCCTCCGCAGCACGCCGGGGAGGAGCCGGGCCCGGCCGCAGGTTTAAACCCCGCACTGCTCCCTCCTTATTGGTCTGTTCGTGGCACTCGCTCCCTTCCCATTGGCGGCTGCCGGTTCCTCCGAGAATGCGTTTCCTGGGCGACCCCGCGAAGACGTTCGAGAGCGGGCGGGGCCAGGCCTTCGCTCCCCCGCAGCTGTGCTGCCACCTGGAGAGGCGAGCTGGAGGTGCGCCGCCCACCTGGAGGGGAGAGCCTGTGCGCCGCGGGAGCTAGCTTGGGGGACGGCTGGTGACCCTACGAAAGAGTGACAGTGGAGCAGCCTGAGTTTGAGAACCTGAGAAGCAGTTACGGCTCTAGTCCCACTTACTGTTACACACTTTCCTCTTTGCTGTGGCATGTGGCAGGAAAGGCTTTAATATACATTCTTCCATTTGATTATTCCAGCAACCCTGGAGGTGAAGGACCTGAAGCTCAGAGAGGCCTTGAGTGGCTTTCCCAGAGCCACAAATTAGTAATATGGGAAATAAACTTCGGTTATTTTTTGGATCCCTGATGTTTCCACAACACTAATTGTCTCTTAAGAATATTATCAGTTTCTTGGGACACCTGGGTGGCTCAGTTGGTTAAGCATCTGCCTTCGGCTCAGGTCATGATCCCAGGGTTCTAGGATCGAGTCCCACATCGGGCTCCTTGCTTGGTGGGGAGCCTGCTTCTCCCTCTGCCTCTGCCTGCCACTCTGCCTGCTTGTACTCTCTCTCTCTCTGACAAATAAATACATAAAATCTTTAAAAAAAAAAAAAAAAAAGAATATTATCAGTTTCTTAATCTGCCAGATTACTTTAATCGAATTGCTTCCCAAAGCCAATCTTTTGTTTTAGCTTTTTATTTGAAAATAATTTCAAACTTAGGGAAGTTGCAAACAAAAGTATTACAAGGAACACATGTATACCTTTTGCCCAGATTCAAGTATCCTTAACATATTACCTCATTTGCTTTATCATTTACTTCTCTCTGTATATAGATCCATGTTTAACTGTATATAAAATTTTTCTTCCTGAAACATTGGAGGGTAAATTATATATATTTATGGCCCTTGATCCCTTCTTTGGTGTGTATTTCCTAAGGAAAAGGTATATTCTCCTACATAACAGCAATAGTTATTAACTTCTTAAGTTCACATTATTAACTATTTCATGTAGTCTAGTTTATATTCCAGTTTTGTCAGTTGATCTAATAAGGTCCCTTATAGCATTTTCCCTACTCAAGGACAGGATGCAGTCTAAGGCCAGATGTTACATTTAGCTTCCTTTAATCTGGAATAGTTCCCACAGCTTTTCCTACAACACACAGGATAGCTCCCACCCTCCCAAGTACACACAAATAATTATCCAGCCCAAAATGTCAATAGTCTGGACATGCCAAACTTGAGAAATCTTGCCAACTCTGTACATACCTATAGACTCATTTCTATTCCGTATGCTAGTTTTTGATGCTTAATAGCAAAAGTATCAGGATTACCTCCTTTCTTTTTTTTTTTTTTTTCCTTTCTTTATGATCCTTAAAAACTTGGGGCGCCTGGGTGGCTCGATGGGTTAAGCATCTGCCTTTGGCTCAGGTCGTCCTCCCAGGGTCCAGGTCTGAGCTATGTAAGTGCATTGGAAGCCTTTCGAGGTTTTCAAGCCAAGGTGTGGCACAATCCATCTTTCAAAAAAGTTACCTTAGTTAATGTGGAGAGAATGTATGTAGGTGGGGAGGAGGAGGAAGAAGAAGGAGGAAGGAGAAGAGCAGCAAGAGGCGCCATTAAGAAGTTATTGTAGAGGTGCCTGGGTGGCTCAGTGGGTTAAGCCTCTGCCTTCGGCTCAGGTCATGATCTCAGGGTCCTGGGATCGAGCCCCGCATCGGGCTCTCCGCCTTAGTGGGGAGCCTGCTTCCCTCTCTCTGTCTGCTGCCTCTCTGCCTACTTGTGATCTCTCTCTCTGTCAAATAAATAAAATATTAAAAAAAAAGTTATCGTAGTTGGCGAGGCAGAGATGATGGCTTGGATAGTACTAGGAGCGCTACACAGAAAGGGATGGCTTCTGGAGAAATTTTGGAGGTAAATTTGCTGGGTCTTGATGGCTTGCATACTTGGGAGTGAGAGAAAATGGAATAAAGGAAAACTCCCAGGTTTTGGCCTGAGTAACTGAAACAGAAAGACTCAGAGATGAGCAGCTTTTAGTGGGTAGCAAGTTAGGGTAGGAGATCAAGAATTCTGCTATATTTGGAATGCTTAAAGATATGCAGGAGAAGAGGTCCACTAGGCAGACTCGGGGTGGGAGCTAGATGGCTGTAGATGGTATTTAAATCCTGACTTGGAGAAGATCATCTAGAGAAGGAATGTAAAGAAGCCTATATGCCAGGAGCAAGCCCTGGGGGCCTCCATATTTAAAGATTGAACGAAATGGCAGAAGCCAGTTAAGAAAATTGGGCAATAAGATCAGTGAGGTAAGAGATCAAACAGTGGTGTCTCAGAGAAGAGAAGGTGATGTTTCACTGAGGGAATAGTGATTTACTAGGACAGACTAAATATACATATTGTCTGTTTCTTTCCAAAAACAGTAAAGGGATTTTAAAAAATGCCTAACTCTCAAGGATAGGTGAGGAGACACTAAAGACATTTTGGAAGCAGGAAAGCCAATTGAAAAGTGGTGATAGAAGGAGTAGACAGCCCAAGAAAGTTGAAATCTAAGCTGGCAATGGAAAACCAAGAACCAAACTGATTCTGCCTTTAGACTCCAGCAGTTTCAGGAATTGGAGTAAACAGGAGCCTACAAAAAAAAAAAAAAACAAAAAAACAGGAGCCTACAAAATTGATGGTGTAGGTGGAGCTGCAAACAGAATTCGTTGTTTCTCTCCTGCATATCTGAGTGCAGTGAAGGTGCAGCCTCTTTCTGGTCCTAGCTGACCACTGGAGGTTTATGTTCAGGGGTGCTGAACTAAAGGAACTCTGGATTCAGACACCAGGCAAGCCGAGAGAGAAGAAAATAAAATTCTTCAATACCAAACGGCGAATCCTTCAGTTCCTTTCCTCCACTCAGTCCCCTAAATCCAGGTAGCTGAACTTACACCCTCCAAAATAAGATAAGGGCAGGCTTCTCTGAGAATGGACCAACCCCAGAGAAAAGTCTCAAAAATACTGATGGTTAGGGTATCCAAAGAAATGCTTGGGTCCCCCGGAAAGCAATGCTCACTACTTAACCAACTTGCACACTGACTCTGCACTTTTTTTTTTTTTTTTTAGATTCTATTATTTATTGTGAGAGAGAGAGAACACAAACAGGGGGAGCAGCAGGCTCCCTGCTGAGCAAGGAATCTGATGTGGGACTCAATCCCAGGACCCTGGGATCATGACCTGAGACAAAGGCAGATGCTTAACTGACTGAGCCACCCAGGTATCCCCTGTCCCTGAACTTCTAATCAATATTTTAGTGTCTAATTTGTAACTATTAATAGCCAGCCAGTGAGCACCAGGCATTTGAAGAAATGCTCTAACTTAAAAGAAAGAGACCAAAACAAAGAAAAAGAAACTCTAATAATAAAAAAAAAAAAGAAAAAGAAACTCTAAGTGAACAAGCTAAAAAAATGAAAATAACTTACCATTCATATCATCAGAAAAATAAAAATAATGCATCCACAAGCAACTTTATAAAAGAGTGCTGGGAACTTAAAAATATGACAGCAAAAATTAAAAATGCAATAGGTTTGAAAGAAAAAGTCATGGAACTTTCCTAGAAAAAAGAATAAAAAGACAAAGAGGTAGACTATAGAAAAGCTTAGAAAATTAGAAATCATTCCACAAAGTCTCACCTGCACCTAATAGTTTCAGAAAAATAGACCAGAGAAAATTCAGAGAGGATACTGTTATATACATAATACTGGAACACTGCCCAGAACCAAAGAACATGAGTTTCATGCATTCATGTCTGAGCACTCTGCAAAATAAATGAACAAAAATTGGATCCCAGGTGCCTGCGTGGCTTAGTCAGTTAAATATCTGCCTTCACCTCAGGTCATGATCTCAGGGTCCTGGGATCCAATTCCACATCTGGCTCCCTGCTCAGCAGGGAGTCTGCTTCTCCTTCTCACTCTCCCTCTGTGTTCTCTCGCTCTTTCTCACTCTCTCTCTCTCTCAAATAAATAAATAAAAATCTTAAAAAAAAAAAAGATGGATCCCATGACACACGGTGCTGACATAAAACATTAAGAATAAAGGGAAGAACCTAAAAGGAAACAAAATCAGATAGCATATACAAAGGATCCAGAATCAGAATGGAATTAGATTTTCAATAGCAATGTTGAAAGCTAGAAGATTCTAAGGGAAAATGATTTTCCATTTATAATTCTGTACCCAGTCGAACCATCAAACAACTGTGACATAGAATAAAGGCATTTTCAGATTTACAACATCTAAAAAATTACTCCCATGTACCCTTTCTTAAAAAATTATTGGTGTGTAGTCTTCCAAAACAAGGATGAAAATAAAGAGTTAGATATGGGATCTAAAATACAGTAGTTCCAACATAGCAGAAAAGCAAAAGAAATTCCAAGACTTATAGGATCCCAGGCTGGCTCTTTCCAGTAGGCCTAGGGGCGCCTAGATAGCTCCCTCACTTAAGCATTGGACTTTTGATTTTGACTCAGGTCATGATCTGGGGGTTGTGGTTTGGAGCCCCACATCAGGCTCCAAGCTCAGTGTGGCGTCTGCTTGGGATTCTCTCTCCCGCTCCCTTTGCTCCTGCCCCCGCTTGCGTGTGCACATGTGCTATCTCTCTCTCTTTCTCAAAAAATAAATAAAATCTTTCATTAGGCCTAGAGATCAATCAGGGCATGGTGGAGTAGAACAAGAGTGAGCTCTAACTTGGACATCTCCAAGCAAAAAAATGAAACTGATATATCACCTAATGTATTTGAACATACTGAGCAGAGATTTACATTTCTGATAGAACAGGAGATAAATTAGTGATGGGTACAGAAAAAAACTAAGCAAATGGAAAATAAACAAGGTAACATTAAATCTGGAGCAAGCTAGAAGTTGTTAAAAGAAAAGATGGAAATGTAATTATAATATGATACATGGGGCACTGTGGTAAATCATCACTCATAATAATGGGAACACTGAATATTGACTTAATCAGAAATTATGATTCAACTATATTGGGAAGGTGGGGAAAAAAGGATGTATAGGAGTGTGCATGTGTGCCGGTGGTGGTATTAAACCTGCACTTCCAATAGCAAAGAGCTAAAGGGCAATTTTTAAAACCATATTTCAGGGGCGCCTGGATGGCTCAACCAGCTGCCTTCTGCTCAGGTCCTGATCTCAGGGTTCTGAGATAGAGCCTGACCTTGTCAGGCTCCCTGCTCAGCAGGGACTCCCTTCTCCCTCTGCTCCTACCCGGCCTCCTACCCTGCCCCCACCCCTCCCCTGTGCTCTCTCTCTCTCTCATAAATATTTAAAAAACAAAACTGTATATCCCAAAATAGCATTATAAGGATGTTATAGAAATTATCGAAATTGTGACTGTAAATGAAAAATTGCAGTTCAGGATAGAAAATGGTTCTTTTTAGAGAGCAGCAATAGGGGACAAGAGTGTGCTGATTTCGTTTTAAATTTTAAAGAACAATTTGACTTTTTAAAACCATGCAGGGCGCCTGGGTGGCTCAGTGGGTTAAAGCCTCTGCCTGCGGCTCAGGTCATGATCTCAGGGTCCTGGGATCGAGCCCCGCATCGGGCTCTCTGCTCAGCAGGGAGCCTGCTTCCCCCTCTCTCTCTGCCTGCCTCTCTGCCTACTTGTGATCTCTCCCTCTGTGTCAAATAAATAAATAAAATCTTTAAAAAAAATAAAAAAAATAAAACCATGCATAACAGAACATACAAATTGATTAAATCTTATTTGGGACAAAAGAGTATAAAAGAGAAATTTGGGGGTGAATTTTGGAATGATTGGGAAAATTTGAAACTTAACCACATAAAAATGATAGTAATGAGTTCTTGTGAATTAACCCAGGTATAATAAATATAATAAATATTAATAAATTTAATGTCATAATATGATTATAAATGTAAGCTTACTCTAGAGTATTTATATATACAAATGTAGCTAAAATTTGCCATATTTGCTTTAATAATGGTTAGATCTAGATAATGCACAGGGAATATAGGGGATGATTATACTGTTCTTTCCATTTTGTGTGTTTGAAATTCTATTTATCTTATTATTATTTTTTAGATTATTTATTTATTTATTTGACAGAGAGAGAGACAGAGAGTGTCTCTTGTGTCCCCACAAGCAGGGAGAGTGGGAGAGTGGGAGAGGGAGAAGGAGAGGGAGAAGCAGGCTCCCCGCTGAGCAGAGAGCCCAACATGGGGCTTGATCCCAGGACCCCAGGATCCTGACCCGAGTCAAAGGCAGATGCTTAACCACTGAAACACCCAGGCGCCTGAAATTTTATTTTTTTTTAAGATTTATTTATTTATTTAAGGGGGTAGGAAGGAGGAGCAGAGGGAGAAGCCGACTCCCTGATGAGCGGGGAGCCTGATGTGGGGCTTGGTCCCAGGACCCCGAGATCATGACCTGAGCCGAAGGCAGATGCTTAACAGATTGAGCCCCCCAGGTGCCCCTGAATTTTTAAATATTGTAATTTTAGGAAAAAAAAAACCCAAACAGCAGAGGAGAGGCTGTCTGCTCTGCTGTCCTGCCTGCTGCTACCTTGGGGTGTATTCAATAAACTTCTTTCGCCTTTAAAATAAATAAATAAATAGATAAATAAATAAATAAATAAATAAATAAAGCATGCACATATCTAACTGAAAGAAGATTAAGTTAAAGACAGGGAGTGGTTGGTTGACTGAGAATGTGAGATATTCACACTAAAATGGAGCTGGAAATAGTAGTGAAAAAGGACACTGAGGATACATAGAAACATCATGAAGTAACTTCTTCAGTGGGACCCTGTTCCAGTGGTGGAGCTAGGGTATACTCCTCTTATTATTATTTTTTTTAAAGTAGGCTCCACACCCAACATGGGGTTTGAACTCACCAGCCTGAGATGAAGAGTCCCACGCTCCACTGACTGAGCCAGCCAGATGCCCTGGAGCTAGTGGATACTTTAGCATTTACCACTGTCCCTTGAATTGTTGATAGCAGTTTTGTCTTTTTTTTTTTTTTTTTT